>JABFQD010003837.1:0-12590 GCA_022817045.1 Psix sp. ZL-2020 | reverse complement strand
CTATCTTGAAAAATAAAATTTAATAGTCAAAACTTTTAAATCTGAAAATAATTCTTTTAAAATTTCATTTGTATAATATTCAACAGATTGTATGAAATTATACCAAAAGACAAGTTTAATTAAATCTAGTAAGATCGTGTCATTATACGATCATCATACATTATATATTAACCCGATATGTACAAGAGCGACGAGCATTGCAGTACGTAGAACGGCTGACATTTTCGTCAGACCAGAGTGCGTTTTAACTAATTCTACAACTCATCAAAAAAAGAAATGGAAATCAATTGAACATCGTAATTTATGCTAGACTTTAGAAATAAATAGTCAATTTGGAAAACTTGTCTACGGGTAATATTATATAAAGTTATATAGTATGTATAGTCAGACAGTATGTGAAGGGTTAAATGTATTTTATTTATTTGGTCAATCAAGAAAAAAGAATATTATACGGTTACTCCATATAATATATAATCTAGATGTGACTATAATTAGTGATGTATTTGTGACAGATTTTTCTAATTTTATTAATAACAATTTATTGAGAAATAAAATTATTACTCAATTTCATTGTATCGATTATAATACGTATAATATTTTCAAAATAAATAATATAAAATTTTAAATAAACATTGTGATTAAAAAAAACATTATTCCAAAATAAGAAAATCAAATTTAGATCTAATTAGATTGAGTGAAAGAAAATTTTGAAGATATAAATTGAGTCTACGTTCGTTCAAATATTATTGTAAGGATGTAAATGTATATATGTTCAAAATAAATTGAATTTAATTAAATCTGGCTGATGAGATTGGTTGATCTATTTATGTGTAGATGATTTTTAGTACCCGATCGGGATTGATTAGGTTTAATGAGATCTGTTTAGAGCATGGTATATTTAATCGGATTTGAACAGATTTAATGGAATCTGATTTAATTTAAATTCTTTCAAATATGAGAGAAGATAAACCTATTATATAAATTGTCTATGAGAATCATATCTTCAAATTCGAATCGAATTAAATCTCATTTCATACCAGTGTAATCAAGTTTGAGTTACTTGATGGGCTAAAGAAAAAAATTTTTGTAAAAAAATTGTTTTTTTGGATTTAGTTATTGGATACTACATAAAACTTCAGTTGTTTAACAAGACGATAATTTCTGTGTAATTAAGTATCACTTTTACAAAAGTACAGACGTAAATCAGTTATGAGTAGCTGCAGTCTTCATGGCGTCACGTTGCGGGACAAGAGCAAAGAAAACTAAAACATACGTTGAATTTTTGTAGTTACTTTGAAAAGCTTTGTTAGTGAGACCAAGGAGTCTACGAAAAAATCTACGATGAAACACTATTATATCTAACTCGTGGTTATTTAGCTTGAAATTTAGAGCGTCTAAGAGTATGAAATAAAATTTAGTAAGAACCCTCATCGTTTGGTCATTCGAGAAATTAAATTATATTCTAAGTGAGCAGTCAAAAAAATTGATAAAACAGTCTATTCAAATACATAAAAAATAATTCGTTTATTAATTTTATAGTTTCAGAAGTCAATACAAATATTACATCATACGAATAATTTCAAATTTTTATTTTTATTGTTCATTTTAGAATCAATTCCATGACTTTAATTTATATATTCACGTCGATCTTTTTCAATAACCAGATTCAATATTTTTTGTTTTTTGACAAACAAATTTTTTTAACATATATTATTATTGTATAATATTTCTTATTAAACGGGGGAAATTTAATGCTAATCTTTATTGATGATATTGAGTTATAAAAACAGTATGTATAGATGTTTTTTATTATAGAAAGAAAAGTTAAGAACTGATTTGATTGATAAACATTAATTAATGATCCAAAAATACAAAGAAATTTAGATATGAGTTTACATGTGACAAGAATTGTTGGTATTTATAGAACACAATCTTGATTTGGCACGCACAATTGAAATATTTATGGCAGTACATTTTTCATATAAATTATAATGAACACATGTAATATCCTATAAATGTGTTATAAACGGAACCTTGTATAATTTTGTACTAAAGGAAAAAAACTATATTATGTAAACTTTAAAATAATAAAGAAAATATACTTCACATTTTATAAAAAATAGATCCTAAGGGCTGTCACTTTTGAAATTCGATAGCTATTTTTTAGTTGAAAAATTAATTTTATGTACAAATATAAATACTAGTCCTTTTCGGAGTTAATAAGATCATAAAAAATTATATAAATACTATTTATCGCTGAACGTTATTCTACGTGTAATGAATGATAAGAAATATTTTGGCATTTCTTAAGCAAACTATGGAATCTTACAAATAGTTAGAAACTAGGACATTCCTTAACAATTTTAAATGCAGATACCCTAGTCTACAACATGTTGAGATACCGTAGTTTTCGTAGAGGATGTCGATATAATGATTTTGAGAAAATCTTTTTGCGTTACTATATGAGAACAAACATTTGGAAAAAGTGATCATGAATTGTACAAATGCTTTCAAATAAAATTTATTGGTGCGATATAAACGTTTCAAAGCTATCCTAAAACGTGAAGTTTGTTTTAACTTCTTGCATCTCGAAATGTTGTCAGTACATATGTCTAAGTAAACGATCTTTCTCATATTGCTCAAAGGAGAGCTATTAATTTCTACATCTTTCTTTAAGTAGGAGTTTACACAAACAAGTTTGTTATGATAAAAACATTATCTTAAATAATAAAAATGAAAAGGTTAAAAACTAGGTATGAACATTTTCATTATCAGGCATCTGATGGATTTTATGTAATTTTTGCAACAGTGCCAACAATTAAATGACCAAAGATCTCAATCAGCATTCATTAGAGATTATGCATTCACAGTTTGGAGTCCTATTATAAAAATTATGAGTATTGATGAAGATAGTTTTTCTCAAGACTTTTATGTACTTAATTTAATATAAACATCTGCATTAGAATAAAAAAGAAAAATTAATATATTCCTCATTGAATAACTTTAAAGCTCATTTTATTCTACTAGTTTATACAATTTTAATTACCAGAGCATTTTATACAAAATTATGACAAATATTTATATACATTATACACAACTAAGAAAGATTTTATGTTGATCTTTTTATTACTATTATTAATTTATTATGTACTGCTGAACAGGATATCTGATTTTTTTTAAAAATCAATTTAAGATAACTTTTAATCATAAGTTTTTCTAAAAATAAATGAACGAATATTTCTTTTCACTTTAATGACTATAATTTAATTTTTTTAATTTACTCTTAATTATACATCCTATTTAATTTAAATATTTTGACAAAATTC
The DNA here is from genome assembly GCA_022817045.1 of Psix sp. ZL-2020. Classification (NCBI taxonomy): domain Eukaryota; kingdom Metazoa; phylum Arthropoda; class Insecta; order Hymenoptera; family Scelionidae; genus Psix; species Psix sp. ZL-2020. The sequence goes on along the minus strand of JABFQD010003837.1, from coordinate 9,264 downwards.
GTAATTTACGAATTGCCGTCGAGTGGATTTTCTAAACTTTGTTTGAAATAAGTTGGTCTTTGATTTTCAGACTCACATATGTTCTTTAAACAGAATTGCTCGTACAAAAATGGACGAGAGCCCAGTTTTTGTTAGGATAAACACCAGTCTGTGTTAAAAGACCTAAAGAAATCTAATAAATTTTATGTTCTAAAAAAGGTCTTTTATAAAATATAATTTGATGTATTATTTTAAAATATTTCTCAATATTTAAGTATTAGTTCCCATTCATTGCAAAATAATTAATTTAATAATTGCTTTATGAAACGAAATTTTTTGAAAATGTTGTTAGATGTTAGATTTTCCTCTTCAATAATATACAATAAATTTATTTAATCAGTCTTCATAAAGGCTCTGTTACTTGAATGTGGCACGCAAGAAAAATAAGCTTTTAGTAATATTTACTTTTAATAATGTAGCCTTTAAAAATATATAAATTGTGAATATATTTATAGACGTATTTCTTAATATTTTAACTTTAATTACATAACTTTAATCGTTTATTCAATTTCGGAGACATTTTTCAGCTTATCATACTGTCATTTGCAAATCGATTATAGCTACTAAGTTGAGCATTATTTAGAACGAAATGGCTCACTGCTCAAATGGAAATTCTTGCAAAGTTTCTATGTACAACGAGCGGATATCGCAGTCCAATATTCCATTTTTACTAAATAGTGAATAGTTTGTTAAATAAAATAAATTGGATTCTAAAAAAATCATTGCAGAGTTCAATACTGACTTGCTAACGTAGATTTTTATTTCTTAAAATATAAAATAATATTTCTGTTAAATCTATATTATTTTTAGTAATTTTTTATTTTTGGACTAGTAACTAAAATTACATTCTGAAAATATAAAATCAAATTATTTATTAGAATCGAAGTGCTTTTACAGTTTATCCCCATCGATAACTTTTTATTGCTTCTCCCATAAGAACTGAACAATGTAAATAAATTTCCAAATTAACTCACAGAATTAAATCATCCAAGTAAATGTTTTTTGTATTATGTGTTACTATCAAATTTACTGAATATTGTTTAAAAGGGTGTAATTCAAACACATTATTGGTTGTTTTATGGTGAAATATTTTGCTGGTTTTTTTAGTTAAAATTTTTGTTTCAGTCTTCATATGCAGTGAACATTTTTTTTAATAAACGGAATATTTGTATTTCTTCTCGTACGTTCGGCGTGTCATATCATCTTCAGTGCCTTTTTTAGTTGCTGTTCAGCAATTACAAAAATTTCGCATAATTTCAGAATGACATTAATGTTCATGAACACAATAAGTTATTCTGGAAACACGTGAAAGAAGCATTGTTACGAACCTTAAACCTGATCATGCATATGTAATGCACATGTTAATTAAATACGCAATGCCAAATATGTGACATTGAATACAATGATTAGTGACCAAGTATTACACATTCTCTCAACTTTACTCGTAATTATAGAATTAACGACTTTCATTAGCATTATGTGGACAGCACTTGATTGTAAATAAAAAATATAATTTGCATATTACATGACTACAAGTGTCAGACGAAGTAATTTAGATTTTATTTTTTTATTCAATTTGTAGCAAATTTATAAATGATGTTCATAGAATAATTACATAAATTAACATAATAAATCGTATCATTTTTATACATTTTCTATAGCCGAATGAACTTCAGTCCGTTCAAAGCAACACTATTTGTTTATTTTTTATTTACATAGAGTTTATTTTATTGTCACTTTGTAAAGTTTCAATCTTTTGGTAATTCAATACAGCAGAAAATAGGATATAATCGTATACAAATATAATTTTTTCTTCTACTAACGTAAATGTTTTTGTCATTGCTCGATAAAGAAATTCAAACGCAATTAAACTGTGAATAGTCTTTGTAGTGATCACACGACAATTGCCGAAAGTTGATTAAAAGTCGCATTAAAGTTAGAGATTATTGACAACCGTAATAGTTCAAAGCAAAGTTATCTGCTTTAACATTAAGATGTATAGTTCGTACACAAAAGACAATTTAAATACATCAATGTAGAATTCAATATCGTTTCCAATTCATATCGGCGATAAACTCGATTTACTATAATTAATTTTATGATCGGCTTGCTATATAATAATCAGCTTATCTCATCAAATTTAATCACTAATCTAGTGAGAATTAATACATGGTTGTATTAATATTACATTACTATTACAAAATGATATTTTTTCAGTAAACAGTGGAAGAAGAATGAATTTATTTTAACTTATGAAAACTTTATTAATTGAAATCTCTATTTGAAACGTCACGTTTGAAATAATTTAAATTGTGCTACAAGGTTTTCTTTCGTATATCATTCAGAGGAATATACATTGTGTCACATTTTGAAAGAATCTCTTGAACCACTGTGCAAAGATTGCATAACACAAATGGTAAAACATTCGAAGAAAAAAATCGTTAACACTTCACGGCACACGGTGTAGTGCATAATGTTACGTGGAACTCGCTAATTTAGATTCTGCTTTAATTGCATTATGATGTTTGCCAACCCTGGCCATGTTCAAAAAAGAATCAAAGTTCAAATGAGGGACGCTCGGATACACTGATTAGTTGTTCTTTTTTCTGTTACGTTTCTTTGCTGTTTTGCCGTTGGCCCGTTTCTCCTCTCACGCGGAAACTAATACCCTTGTCAAGACAGATAATATCTGTTTGTCGCGCTCGAGAACTAACACAATGGTAAAACGACCGCAGCCACGTATGCTGTACTCGGATCTACAATGATCGATACAAAATACGAGAAGTGGTGTCAAAATTGAACGGAAATCAAGCGAATTTCCTAATACTTCTCATTAAATATCGCTAATGGCTTTTCTCGTTTCAAGCCCCCGGGTAATCCGCATAATGTCGATTTTTGCGCAAAAGTACCGAATGCAACTACAATTATAATTGTAACTACCTTGCTGCATTAACTGAACACAACGTCAATTCCACTTCGACCCTCTGTGTGTCAAGACAATTCAAACGGCTTTTCGCTAGCTTTGAGTAAATTGATCGAATTCTTGAGAATTTATATCATGTCTGCGTGATAGCCGTTTCATAGGCATGATTATAACTTTTATCTAGCTGCAACAGATGATCACTTTAATTGAAAATATCATTCAATTGTTTCGAAATAATTGAAAATATTAAATTACACGATTAAAAATGAAATATTAAGTTACACGATTAAGAATGAAAATATGCCAAATTCATAATTGAGATTATGATTTTTGGTTTAAAATTTTATGTCGAGGCAAAGTTTTGACAATGGTTCATATATTATTCGAACAAAATAAAGCTTTACGAAATCTGAATAGAGAAATAAATTTTCAATAAATGCAGCAATGGTTACATTTTTTCAATAATTGCTACGCGCTTGAATATTGAATCGTTTCTATGAAACAAAATTGAGCTTTTTTATAATATCATAAAAAACTTGTAATGGAAAAATCCATACAAATTGCAGCGTTGTTATTAATTTAATACACAATATTTGTTGTCTATATTTATAATTGACATTAAATTGATTAATATAAGTATTTAATTTTAGTTCTCTTATGATTAAGCTACTTCTTCAAATGACTGTCAGATCAAAATCATAAATATGTTTATTATTATTCAATTGCAATTTGACATTATATAATGCATGGCAACATATAAAATTTGACAGATTTAATTTCACTTGAAATTATTCGAATTATCTCATGTATGTATATCGTGCTGTCAACACACTCTCTTTATTCAAAACATATATAGATTATTTGAACCGACACTATAAATCATTCTTCTGAACCGCAATCATAATAGAACACGAGAAAATCTGTTAATCTCGCTGTGTTAAATTAATAAGAATGCCACGCACGTTGTAATCTTTCATGTAGGTAACGATAACGTTGAGCATTTGTTACAAATCCTTGGATCTTATCACATGAAACATTCATAAAATCCTAACTAGGATTTCGTCTTCACCTGAATATCAACACCCGTTAGTCACGCCAATCAGTGACCAAGAATTCAACAGATGTACGAGGCCAGATAATGCGTTATAAAGTGAAAATCCACTTGATCTATAAGACAGCAATGTTTCAAAATAATATCATCAATGATAACGATCAGCCCGAATGGAATAATTGCAGTTTTCTTACGCCGTTAGAAGCAGCTACTGAAATATTTTTAATGCAAGGGGAATGATGTGATTTACACCTTGCAACTGGAACGCCGGGTACAATTTTACAGTGAGATATGAAGTTGATATTACCCTGATATCACAGAAATATCGTGTTGAGTCGGAAATTACACGTTGGATATAGCTTCAATGTAACGAACATGCAATATCGTATGAGGTATTATTTGATTTCTGCAATGGCATAGTAAGTTTAAAGCCAACCAGGTAACAATAAGCAAAAAAGGTTGGAGCTATAAAAAGTTGTAATATCATGTACGCAAAAAATCACAGAATAATGACGTGTTATGACCGTTCAGTTAACAGTACGCATGAAAAATGAAGTGTGAAAGTAGACTTTATCGTGTAACAAACAACATCCTAGTTTGTGGAAATAACGAGATGATCAATGAATTAACTCGTACCCAAGTTATTATCAGATGAAAAATTCAGTCAACTGTGACTTCGAAAACACGCCATCTATTCGTCCTAATTGATTAATTCTGAATAGCGTAATTACTAGCCTAGTATGATTTCAAACGATTTCAAGTACAAGAAGTTTAATGAAATCTGGGTTGCAGAATTTGTACACCGTAGTTTCGAGTTAGGCAGTTTGAGTTGATAATATTTGACAAAAATAAAAGTGGACGTAAAATAATTGATCTGAAATAGTTGTACAACATGAAATCTAAACGTATTCGCCACGGCAAAGAAGTTGTGGTTTCGAAGTTATATAACATGATGTTTCATACACTGTCTTCTGAACTTCATGTCATGTTTTTTAGCCTCAACATGATGCAAACTTTTCGATGGAATTTCTTATGATCTTTGCAAAGCATAAGTTTGTGGTGAAATATTTAACGTGAACGTTCATACTAATAAACTGTGGCATATTACCGTATTCTGAAATGTAAACCAGCGATGACAGAAAAAGTAAGGTCAACAATAAATGAATACATACACACACAATGATTTGATAGATGAGTTGTGCGTTAGGTTTTTTGAACCAAGGTAAAAATCAATGAAAGGATACAATAGTGAGCATCAACACGATTTATAATTCCCGTATCAGATCCAACTGTTCCGTGTTTCAACTGTGATATTGTTTTGGTCCAAGCAAGATGAACATATATTTTCGTAACCACCTATAAATCTATGAAGCCTTATCACAACCGACAGTGCTACCGCTCGCTTTTATAAAGGTAATGGATTTTTCTGTTTTTCGCAGTTATAAGTCACGCAAAAGAGAATTTATTTATTCGTCGCTGAATAATTTAATTGCATTCATTTTTTTATCCAAATAAAATATATTGTTTTTAGTTCTTTCAAATATTGCAAAATGCTCAAAATAAACGTAACATTTGCTGTATGTATTTCATGAACAGTCTTTCGGTTTATATGATTCACATCTTTCTGAAAAACTAAACATGCACACTTCAATTTAAGATCCTGAAGATATATATCTTGTATGAAAAATCGCACGTCAAATAAGACATTTCAAATAACTGGCTTACATTTGATTATTCTCAAATCAATATTTATGCAATGTGAAGCGAACAAACGAATGCAGAGATATTCTTGATAGGTAAAAGAAGATACTTTTTCCCAGAACAAACAGAATTTATTAAAAAATGAATGTTCTTTTTATGTGGTGAGTTACATTTTTATCGATTGTTCGAGTACAGATCAAATTTAACAAATGATCTATAAAATAGGATTACGAAGGTTCAAAATTCAAAGTTTATCAAGCGACAAATTTTCATCTGCCTTATAATCTAGATTTTTTAAAATAAGAAAATCATTATTTCAAGTACTTGATTAAAAAGTGTATTGTTGTATCACGCGTGTCAAGTATGTTCATAATATTAATACAATATAAATATAACTGATTGCACATTTATGTCAATGAATTACAGTGCAAGTATAAATTTATATATATATGAGTAATCGTAGTGTACGGATAACATATTTACATTTAAGCAGACATACTAACTACAGTAAATGCATGTAAATTAATATGTTTCATAGTTATACTCATGACACTGAAACAATATCAGTTTTGAAATTCCAATTTTCGATCAATAATCCATAATGAAGAAAGTACATTCACACTTCACTGTAAAATTAATAAATTTTTAATTTGCTTCCATTCAGTTTATAAAAAGATAGTATGTATAATTATGCAAAAAATGTGTGGATAAAAAATGCCATGAGTAAGCGAACTTTATCTGATATAGTATTATCTAATTTTGTTCCTATACAATCTTCTGCTGATGAAAGTTTAACTGAACAAAATTCGAAATTGAATTGCACTTTACTATAAATTACTCTATTACTATATATTATATAGATTTCACTTACACAAAAAAAATGAAACTACCGTCCAGACCACAAGAATCGTTATAGCATGTTAGAAATGAATTATGTTACTCTTTGATTACAATTTAATCTCAGCTTATTCTCGGCCTGTGTCATTCCATTATCTCACGATGATAATTAACCGAATGAAAATACTGCCGCACATGGGACTGACGACATCAGATATTGGTCGTGAGATTGTCTAAACATAGCCCTTACTTTGTATTTGAAGTGACCTGAAATTAGTTATTGGCTAGCGCGATGAATAATTACAGAATCTCTAACGAATAATGCGGTTCACGCTACGCCATTGGTTGTTTCCCTGATGAGCAAGAAACGGGTGCATTGTCGATTGATCTGCAGGTGCTTCCAAATGGTCAGAAAAACTGGTTTGTTCCAGTCGCTCAGTGAAGATCGCTAAAAACTGTTGAATAAATCGATATTGCATCATAATCGAGAAGAGCTTACGCGAGTCGCTACATGTTATCTTCTTATTATGCAACGCTCTGATAACGAAATTTGTTCGCAACTGAAATCTCTGAAATTGTTATGAGCAGGTAAAACTGAAAGAATTTCTTGTCAACTTTCATGAATAGAGTACAAATATAAATAAAAAAGGAAATGGAATGTTTGCATTTAATGAATTCTTCAAATGAATACCGGTTTGTAAAAAGGAGTGCATTCGCGTTTTTTCACGACAAGAATTTTCTATGCTACTTAGCTTACTGATACAAACGCGATGTAAACTCGTTGATTAACATCTCTATAAATAACATTTCAGTTTATTCCGTGTTAAAATCAATTTAACAGATATATAGCATAATATTATTTAACATAATTTTATTTGCAATTCTCACAAAGTTTGGCTCTTATGTCTGCAGACATAACTACAGACATAGACAGACCATAAACTGGTTTGTCATTAGTTTAGTAATAATCATAGATTTGAATCACAATCTGGGATTAGAATATTTACTAATTGAGTTCCAGATATCAATGTTAGACTTTTTCTAGATTTCATTCAGACTCTAAGTCCCGATCTAAATCCCATCATGATTATTTTTTCTTGTTGTGTAAATTATAGGATTCAGATATTACAGAATTCGTAAGATACAGTAGCTAATTTCATTTTTAGTAATAATGTATTATTTCTTAATTGGTGAATCGTTTCTATAAAATTAGTAAAATTGAATCAACGGTCCTAATACATCAAATAGGTTTTTATAATTTTTTTAGTTTTCACAAATTAAAAACAAGAATTATCTATATACGAGTATTGCTTAAATTTATTCATATATTATGACAAATATGAATAATTTAAATGGACCATATTTATCATCATCGATTATTCTTGGTCTATAAATGATATGTTTATAAAATCATCGAGTTTATTTTATATTTGCAAAAATATGACAGATCAATGAACTTTTTAATAGGTTTAATGTAATTATTATCAATCATCATTAGTTATTAGCAAAATAAAATACTTATATTGTGAAAACAATTTATGTTTTTGTAGGGTGAAGCTTACATTTACTTTAATGAGTTACAATGCTTTCTCTTGATCTTTTATAACTTCCTACGTGAAAATCATTTAGAAGCTGATTTACGCGTAAGCTGGTTGTTAAGAAAAAAGTTTTAGCGCAATTATTATAATTTTTGTGATCGCAATACCGAAACATTTTTCTTGTAGTTATATTTTTATGTATGGTAATTAGAATTTCTCTATGAGTACGATCTCATAAAAATGCATAAAATATTTAATGATCAATTTTTATTATTCAAATGTTAATACATCAGAAAGAAATATTAATTCTTTTATACAAATCAAATTTAAAAGAATATTATTTATATATTCATTTTCTTCGTATTCTGATGTCCAAAGTAAAATTTATTATATTAGAAACAATATTTTAATAATCACAGATTCACACCCTGTCAAAAGATATACAAATATCCATTGTCAAAGCATCGCGGAAAAACATGAAATATTAAAGTTTGTTTTAAATTAAGAAAAACGAAAAAAATTGCATAGAAAGAGATTAAAATAATTTGTAACATTCTATATATAATTGTTTATGTTTAATTGAATGTATGTGCACTTGTATGATCATAGAAACACGTATTTATATTTTACATTCAGTTGAACACGTACATGTGAAAACTTAAAGTTCGAAAACTGCAATAACAATGTTTGACAGACGATTTATACTGCATTAACAAAGATGGCACCAACATATTTCAGGGGCCTTTGAGCCACTTTAACTCTTCAAACAGACAACATACATATTCTATCATCGACCTAACCCGTAACCGCAACGCAGCCTTGCGGCTATGTTAACCTAGAATCTCGGGTAAGATACAACTTGAATCGTTCGCACACACTTAAAAATGTTTATTTGACTGAAAAAGACTTTTTAAGTTAGATAAAGAAATCTTTATAACTATTTTCTAAAAAAATTATTTGATTACAAAATCTTTCAATCGTAACATTTTCTCTAGATTTTTTTTTCTATTTGTAAGATATGTTTAATTTTAGAATCAACGATTATGTCATGGTCAAATAAACCCTTATTTTTTTAAAAGTCTTTGTATCTACATTAAAAGCAAATATAAAATTATTCGTGAAATTTACATAAAAAATATTTATATTGCAATATTAAAGCAAAATCGACTTTGTTT
>JABFQD010003836.1:0-12591 GCA_022817045.1 Psix sp. ZL-2020 | reverse complement strand
ACGTTTAAGGCAGCTTAAACAGCTTACTCTCGCTATCACTCAGCTTCGCGAACATATCCACGCGAGTCCGCCAGGGCAGGATTAACAACCGGATAATGAAGTCAGTGTTTCATGCTCTGTGAAATTGCGTTCACTCGCTCGCTATTCGATTTTGGCTTTGATTGCACTGCAGTCGGCCAAAGTGCAACGCTATAAACATCGAGTAAACTCGTTGCTCCCCGACGGTTCGGAATTTATCCGAAAAATACCCAGATTTTCATCAGCTACCGCCCAGTCATCGCACTTTTTATGCTCCCGTTATGTCCAACTTTTACAATGTCGCGTCGTTATTTTTTATCGCGCCGCTGAAAGGTGCTTTTGTATTTGAATAATGGAAGAAAACTGTTGCGCTACTTTGATTGCATGTATTATTCACGCCTTCCTTTTTTACGCTTTTTTACGTTAATTCCAGTTTTTTGAAATTTGCCTTGATTAGTATCCATTTGGCAGACGATGAGAGTGTTTTTGGAAAAATGTTTACCATGAAATATAGGCAATCCTTTTGACCGGAACATTTTTTCACAAAATAGTGTTACTTATTGTTCTACAATTCACAATTCAATTTTTGTTCTTTTAGGTCCATTGGAATTTCAATTTTTTCCAGAGTTTTACACACTATTTGTAACTCATGAATATATGTCAATTATTAATATTTATTGTTGAATGAAATTTAAAAAATAAAGTAGTTTATTCAAGTCAATTGTTTCTGAAATTATAATAAAACTATAATTAGACAATTACAGATGTAATTGAATTAGGCTTTAATTTCAGTTAAAGTAAATAATAGTTAATGTAATTGAGTGCAATTTTTTTCGAAAATTTGCACTCATATATTATAAGTATCTGATTTGGATGCTCTCTTTATTTAACGGTAGAATATCTAATGAAATGTTTATTTCAATTTGTCCGAAAAAATGTATTCTTTTCACAAATTTTCCAAAGCAATTAATTTCCGTTAGTACATCACAATTTGTTATAGTAGGTCATAATCAACGCGGGCACTTCACATTGTGGGATTCGCATGGAAATGCATCGGGTGACAATTCAATGGCTTTTAATCGTTAGCGGATTTCCACCGTGAAGCATTGCAAAAAGTTTTTTATTCGTTGTCGAACGAAAGGGAAAAAAGTTGCGTCATCAGACCGAGAGAGATGAAAAGTTGAGCGGGGCGGGATAATGACGAATGGGGAGCGATGGGCATTGGAAAGCCGGTCGATCGATGACGACGATGATGATGATTGTACTTGAACGAGCCGCCGACTCTGCGGCTTTGCCAATGAGTCCGATGCGCACCCTCGGATCGCGTATGCGATCGGCTCTATGTCGTGCGCTATCCAATACGGCATGATGAACTACGCGGACTGAAAGCGATCGCGGGTGTTAACGGCGTTATAGCTGCGAGAGCCAACTATATTGCTAGGCAAAGTATTTCGCGTCAGTTCTGCCCTTTCTGTGGCTCTCTTTACGCCTATCGCGCCTACACAATTTATGGCGCGGCTCCATCAGCGCGAACGCACTTTTTTGTTACACAAATCTGGACCAACAAAGTAATTCGGCCTGCGAAAATCCATTAAACATACACGCCACATTTATAATGTAACGCGAGCTGACTTGATGGGGTGAACGCGACATTGAAGGGTCGCGTACGTTGCGTATATTAAAAAAATCTTGCATGAGATATTGCGGCCGATTGTTGTAAATTTAATTTTCGTCTGCACAGAGATGCTGATCCGAGGTCTCGCACGGGAATTTATCAAACGCTTCAAATCGCAAACGTGGCAATTGTTTAGCTCATGTGTGAAGGAGGGACAGGAGAATTGTAACGAAGATATAGAAATTGCAGCAATGATAGTTGATTCTTTGCTATTCTGCTGGTAAATTGATATTAACGAGTTGAAAAAGTTTTAACATTTCACTGATAATAATGAATTTTTACAAATATAATTCAATTTTAAGTTAATGAAGCAATTAAATGTTTCTTAATTTTGTTATAATATTTCGTGTTTTTCGGAAATTTATGCTGTGTAAAAACCAATTAAATAAATCGTTCAATAGCAGTAATTTATTTGAAAAAGAAATACCTTTGAGATATTGATTTAAAAAAAGATAATATTTTCATGTAACCAGTAAAATCAATTTTTTAATTAAACTTATATTTTGTACATATATGAATCTCAATTTTTCATTGTAAATAATTACTGAAAATATGTATATTGACATTAAATTATTTTGTATCAGTTTGATGCTTTTATCTGTGTATATCATTAAAAAAAAACAATCCATTCTTATCATATAAATCAGGTAATTAAAATTGAATGAATACTGCATGCTGGTATAACATACCAATTTACCGATCTTTGTATGTTAGTAATTTTGTTGGAGTACATACTTTCCGAAATGATATGTAAATTGAAAACAGGCTGCATTGATGATACCCGAATAGAAAATGGAATGTTAGTTGGAAAAGGATGAAAAGTTGAAGGAATAATGAAAACGTAATAGGTTTCGACAGTCAGATTGAGAGTAATTTTGTTTTATTCATTCCCTTTCCGTTTGTTTCATGATTAATGTTTTTTCACATTACGCCATTTATCATAAAACCTTTTTCCGTGTACATTTTCAGACAGTAATTTTCAATTCCCAATAAAAATAGAAAAGAAAAAAGTTTCAACTACAAATTTTACAGTATCCCTAACTGATGGTCTGATACATTTGGAAAAGCATTTAGAGAGCCTTTCATGAAATCAAATTAACATGCCCTTACCGGATACGTTTTCTTAATGTCTGCGCAATGTTTGCATTCCTTAAATGGATTTCCTTTTACATCAAAAGATATTCTACCCAAACATTTTCCGAAACCAAACAATATGGTCAACTTATAGTCATAAATAAATGTTCGGTATTTTTGAGGAGACTGAAATCAAAACTGCCAATTTCATGCAATCTTTATCTTTAATAAATAGGTTTTATTGAACCTCCTAAATACGCTCACTTAAGTTTAAATCAAAATAGTTTGTGGTGAATCTGTGACAAGCATAATTCAATTATTGTTTTTAACAAACAATAACTGTGCTCCAAAAAATGCCAGCTACTACAGATATGATCTCTAGCGCAGCGATTTCGGGCCGAAATAAATGGCTCCACACACAGTTTGTCCTATGAACTTTACTGAATGGCCTCTTGTTATTGGCTAGCCGATGAATTGGTAATAAAACCAACATCACCGAGCGTATATCATGAAATTGCATCGATTTCGAGAGAATCTTGCATGTGTTGTATGCAGACTCCATGATAACTAACGTATTCATCATTCTGAAATATTTAGTCGGACAGGCAAAGGCTGATGTTGTGCAGGTGTCAAAGTTTCATGGTATGAATTCCAATCTTTCTGGGCACGCAATGCAACCTAGCTCGGATGTAACAATGTAATTCGGTCCAATAATTGGGTTCGTTAAAAGTCCCTACATATTATTTCATTTACTAGTTCTAAAAGTAGACGCTGCATATAGAGCGAGTTATTATTTATTTGGTATAAATTATTTCGCGCAGTTGAAATAACAGTAAAAAGAAACAGAGTAATTAAATTAAACAGTGCAACGAATGAAACTGAATATCAACGAAAAATTGATAGGCGCGTATCAGTATCGCTAATAAAGTAAAATACGTATTATCGAGTTTATCGACGGCCAAAGTGGAATACTATTTATTAAGCGGAATGCACTTTAATGCGGAAATTATGTTACTGTAGAAAAAAAGTTACAAGCAACTTGAAAGTTGTATTGCACTTTGCACATTTTTGCGCGCTTTAACGAACACTGTCTCTGGTTTCGGGAGAAAGCCGAGCCATTCAATCCGCGAACGAAATATGATATAATATACAAACTAAATGAAACACGGAAAATCGATAATCATGGCAAATGAAAACGGTAATTGCTACGTCGAATCGAATAACTGCATTTTGTTTCAATAACAAGTCCTTGAAAGGTACGGTGATCACAATTTCTGACAAATAAACAAATTTAACATAATACAATTACAAAGCCAATCGAATAAAAATAAAGCTTGCATATTTATTTAAATATCTTCAAATAGCTACGAGTTGAAAAAGTGATTCGCAGAAACCATATACTTTCTCCCTGTTGGACGATAAATGAAAATGTGTACAATACATTTATTATACTCGCTCAAACTTTATCTGCAGTCGTTGACGGTGTTTTTGGTATTTGGTCGAAACAATTTTCTAACGGTAAATCCTAATATAGAAGCAACGTTCATATCTGCCCTGTGAATGTGTCTACACAATCATTTCCATGGAAATGTTCATTTAAAAAATTCCTAACGCTCGAGTAATCTGGTGGTGTATAATTTCGGCAAGAGAGGGGGTGTTTCGCAGGCCCTCTTTGTTCAGTACAAGTCCGTCAATGTGAGGAAAACCTGGAGCGACCCACATTACATTTGCTCGGCAAATGTTTAATTTAGTCTCGAAACTCATTTTGGCCGCAACTACGCGGCAACGCGTCGTTCAGTCGTTCGCTCGTATTTGCATATATCGTACCCCCTGACGCAGATAAGGAATTAAAAGTGAGGGGCTTACGCGGTTTATTACAAATTAAACGCGGAGCTGGCTGCCGCGAAAAAATGCCAGGCCGTAAATGTAGATAAACCGGAGGCTCCGATGCACGGACGTAAAGACCGACTGCAAATTCCCATTCTCCGACGGCGAAGGCTGCCTCGCATTCTCTTTACCTTGGCTTTGCAACCCTCTCTGGCAAAGCGATTCGTATACCCTAAACCCGTCTGAATGTACGAGCAATAATACGGCGATACCGATGTTTAGTGCGTGCATTATGCCAGACCATGTTTAACCACAGATGCTACCGCTGTTTGCTTACAATATCCAGTGGCCTGTACTCGCTTCTGCCGAATCACACGACGTCGAATCGATCGATCGTTAAGATACCGGAAGTAACACCGCGTTTCGATAATGATCATGCTAATGATGGAGTATATAGAATGCCAGCTAGTTTCTACGGCTGCATCCTAATACAAATTTGTGGATCATCTGCATGTCGAGTGAATTGCGTGTACCTATGTGCATTCTAGATGTATGCTTAAACAGTATTTTTAACAATCAGTTAAGCCGAACATAACAACTGCAATTACACAATTTCGTAATTCATTTGCGTTTTCGATCAAATTGATCATTGCTAATAACGGTTATTAGTTAAGGAACTTTGCTAAGTTCAATTTTTAATTGTATTTTTTAAATAAATTATTAATATTCTCCACTGTATATTTAAAAAAAGATTATAATTAATTTTTGAATGTTAACATATTTTATTAAATGAATCCTTATTTTTAATTTCTTCAGCTAGAAATGCAAACTTACCTTATGCCTGTAACAAGCAGCTATATTTAATAGGTAAATATTAACTACAAAGAATATTTTTCAAAATTGTATGGCAATAAAGACGAGTTGAAATTTACTCTGTTCTCACAATAGAGTATTGGTTGAATCTTCAGGATTACTTCATAAACCGGCAGATGCCTGGTTGACTTAGCGTCAAACAGTAGCTTCCAACGTAGTGGCTTACTATGCTTATAGGGACTCAAGAACTACATGGTGCTTAGTATTCATCTCTTGAAGCTACATAGTCTTTAGCTCAACGTAAAGCCAAGCATATCTTATTTTTAATTTTATTTAAAGTATCATCATGAATTAAACATATATTCTTATTTAAATATTATTCAATAAATATTTCTTTTAAGACAATTTAACATTGAAAGAGGACACGACTGTTAAAAAATAAGTAAAATAAATTCAACAAATTCATCCTAATAGTTGTATAGCAATGACTTGAATATTTTAAAAATACTTGCTTAATATCATTTCAAAGATTAGTTAAAAATATAAAAGTTTAAATTACTGCCTAATTAGAAATGTAATTAGTAATGTAATTACATTTTATACAGCAACGTGAGTTAAATGGCACAAAAATTCTTGTTCAATTTCATTCTTAAATACTTATTAATACATCTTTACGTTTGTGACAGCAAAAGTTTAAACCATAAAAAGCATCGAAAATTGAGTACAAATTGGTTTTTCTCATCTTCGCAAGAGGTGATCTCAGCCAGCAAATGGTACTTCCTACGTACATAAGAACAAAGAAACCGCCATCTCATAACAATAACACAAACTCGATCTTTACCTTTCTAGCAAACGACCATAAAATTCGACAACAGATTATTTTATTTATTACCTCATCCGAACACATTCGATCGCATCATACCATACGCTATGTCGTTTGAAGCCAGCTCCCTTTATTTATCCAAACGCGACTTCTCATCGCAGTTTCATTCTGCGCGTTTCTTTTTCCTCCGCCCTCTCCAATGATACAGTATTGTTCTCATCTTGAAACCAGATACATAATATTCTAGCCGCAGTACGGGAGCGTCATATGCGAAACGAATTCGCGGTATAGGACGTCTCTTTACGAGCGATATCTAATGGATTGCATAGAGCGAACTCAACGTTAAATTTGACGTTCACGATTATTGCGATTCGGCCGGGATAGCGGAAGGGTGTCTGCCAGACCAGCCAAGCTTCCGCGTTAATTTTATAATTCCCGCGAAAAAGTTACGAGCGCTATTCGGTCGCATTTCAACCCAGATGGCCGCGAAAATTGCCACCAAAAAAGGGGTGTCTCGGGCACGAATCCCAAGGGCCGAGATATTCATAAATAAGATCTTTACACCTCCGACTCCAAAGCTACCAAAGTTAGGTTTTATACCGAACGCGCTTTACACCCGACGAGCGTTTTATGCGACTAGCCGAGTTGGAATCATCCGTGCTTTTGTTGTACTTATGTGCGCGTATGAAAACGCCACGAAGACTGTCAGACCTCATAAAACCATTTTCCGTCGAGACTCCGCGCTTTCGGGTCGTGCATTTACTTATATAAACTCGCGCTTCACTTGTACTTCGCTTGGTAATAGAGACTCGCAGTTTGCCTCGCTTTGTCTTAGATGCGTATCACTTGCAGCGTTCATATTATTCTGTCGAAGTTGTAATGCTCATAGTTTTACATAATTTCGTTACCTATTCAAAACTTGCTTGCACCGATGAAAACTGCGGGATTCGAGTTAATGACTTGACGACGAAACGTCTACTACGCAGGGAAGATGTTGTTAAGAGGGTGCTAAGATTAACGTTGTTCATTTGCGCAAGAACTTGTTAATTAGGTGCTGTAATCAAACTTGTTTCGTTTATTGTAATGTAATGTGTTGCCATGATAATAAAATGTCCCAGCTGTCATGTGACGCACCGGAAAATACGACGTGAATTTATGTGACTCGGGGTTATATGAGAGTCAAGTGTAAACTTGATGAAATCGCGTTGATGGTAATGCTTTTGATGTATTAGTAGAAATACTATTATAGTGTTTGTAGTTTACAGTCATACATTTTTCATAGACGACAATAGTTCTTTAGAAATAAAACTGTTTAGTAGTTTTCTTTGGAATATCTTTATTTTTTTCAAACTAATGGAACAAGAAACCCTTTTAAATGATTAAAAACAATATTTGTTGTGGATGTTGTTTATTCCTATACACTACTATTTCTTAATGTAAGTGTAAAACCTAACAGTTTGAAGAAAATTTTTATTAACAATTTGTATAACAATTTAATAATATTAATATATTATATGAGTGTATATAATCATAAACGAAAAATTTATCCTTATTAAAAATCCAATAACATTTGTTATAATAAAAGGAGACAATTTTTTTAGATTATGTAACCATAAGAACAGTGATTAGTTAAAGAATTATAATTTTATGGATATATCAGTTGATATAAAATAAAACTAAAATTGACAAATTGGTCATTAAATAAAAAAAGTTAAATTAATTCGAATAATTTTAAGCAACATACAAATTATGTTAAAATGCCATTATAAAACACGATAATAATCATGTTTTACTTTAAAATCGGAATTTATCAAAACATCTAACTTTACTAAATTTGCAAAGAATATAAAAAAATACTGTTTTGTTAAAAAATTCAAATTATCCACTTCCACTAAAACAACTTTTAAATATTTTGTTCACCACCATTTTTAACTTCTCCCATCGTAATTTTTGAAAAATAAAAATAATTATGTTCAATGTATTTTTAGACATAAAAAAGGAACTGACACTAGTATTTATTACTAAGGAATCAGTTTAAAAGACACTTTTTAAGAAAAAAAAAATTATTTGAAAATATGCTTGTTTCTTGAAGAGATTTTAATAAAGCTATATCTACATAAGCTACAAGTATATAAACATAGCTACAGTTGAACTTCAAAGAAAATCAGTTGTAATATTCTAACAAAAATCTAATTAAATCTGATGCAGATCTAATCAGATTAGAATGAACGTCACTAAAAAGCAGTCATGAATACGAATACTTATTATTGCATAAATATTTTGTTATTAAATTTTAGTTACATTTTTTTCAAAAGTGAATTAATATTTATTTTAACTTTAAGACGAAAGAAATTTGTCGCATAAAAAAATTGTTTTTTCGCAATGTTGCATTTGCATTTGGCTGAATGTTTGATAATGTACTTATAAATTATAGCGAATGCAGTGAATATTTCATTTTTAATGTTTTTGTGATATAGCAATCAGTGACATGTCCCGTTCTTATAAGCGTATCATTGTTTCACAACGTACGAATATTTCCCACTGCACTCGAGCAAATTTTTGAGTGTAACACCCGTATAACCGGTATTACCAGTATTCTCAACGTTACAATGTCGCAAATTTGTTCCTATTCAGCGATACGTCATTTCGTCACAATGAAAGCCAATCCCATGACGTACTTTTCATCTTGAAATTGGGAAATGTCACACAATGCGGCGGAGCGTTTGTACACACGCATACAGTCGCAGGCGCAGCATGGCGCCTCGACGTGTTTCGCTGCCACTGTGCTGATGACGGCGCAACGTCGATTCTAAAAAAGGCACAATAATAACTTGGGGTAATCATTGGCCGCGCGACTTTCATTCCGTATACACACGCACCCGCGTTGCATGTGCTCTATAAGGAAGCGCATATGCAAGATATACGCATCTCTTGTCTTCGCGATCCGCGGCGCAATATTATACATGAATGTTTCCCTATTCGCAAGGACGGCGCCGTGGTTTTAATTACGCAGGATGAAAGTGCGTGCGAGCTTATCCTGACTCGTATGCACATGTCGCGGGCGCACCCCTCGGCACCTGAGCCTCTGCGAATGTTGCACCTCCCTCACTGAGCTTTTTATCTTCACTGCAATTAAAGATACATGCTAATTGCGATATTCCTCAATGCGCCATCTGTCAGTATTGTGGCTGTTGCGCAAAATATCGTTTTTGATAGCGCGTTCATTAGGCATTGGGAAATATTGAAAGAGAGCGAGGGAAACAGTGGCGAACAGAACATTTTTTGTTATCTGCACTCAACGAAGGGCGAAAGTGGGTCAGTGTACTTGTGCGCAGTTCGCTCAGTTATTCCGGGTTTGAGCGATTCAATAGAGCACACCTGACATCTTACGTTACGAGAATATTAACTCTCTTAGTGGAGGACCGAGGGCCAACAATAGGGCCCATTGTTTTTGTGCATAGAGCGTATGCGCGTTTGCGTAACGTTTTGTAAATTAGCGCGGGACCAATAAGAAGAAGAAGAGGACGGACAATTGCAGAGGAGATTTCCCACGAGTGCACTGCGACACTTGACTTGACTTTGAGGGGCCGCACTGTTTTTCATAGGCCGATGTCACCGAGCTTTCGAGATACCTTATCCCTTCGTCTTTAACGCAGGACGTTGCCCCGACGCCGCACCAAAGGGCTTGGTACCACTGGCATAGATGCATAAATATAACGCATGTGCGAACGCGCACATGAATGCTTGGCGACGATGCGTGTGCAAGCAAGACGTACATATGTACCGACATTGCGCGTAAATAAATATACCATGTAGGTATGGGGTTGGCACCAGAGCACAGGGTGCAACAATAGGCCCTCGGTGCAGTTACTATGGTAACCCCATCAATCCCTTAGCAACAGCTTGAGATCTTAAAGGAGAGAGGATCCGTCGGCGGCTTCGTTGGGGTCATCGAATGACGTCGCAGCGCAGCTATTCCCACGTGTTTAGCTTCCGAAGACGTCAAGGGTCTTCTGGAGAACGATCTCCATTTGTCTGATACTGTGTGCTCACGCACTCGGCTGCCGATCGATGTAAAAGGTCGCCTTAACCAGATCCTCTTCACTGCTTCTTTGCCATTTCAAAGAGTTACGAATCCAATAAGTGGAACCTACCAACTCTTTCAGTTTGCTCCTTCTTTGTACTGAGAAAGTATTTCCTGCTTTCAACCGGGAAAATCACATCTCTATCGAACAACCCTGAAGACGCTCGATAATGACCCAACATCCTAAGCAACATGTTGACCCAGCTCCCAACTCTTGAAGCCGCAGACGGAAAGAGGATCAACTGTTGGTAGTTGACTGTATTCACTCTTGTACAACCAGGCTATAACCTGCATGTGTGCATACTGCAGGGTACATTAATGCAAGATGGCGCCGCGTAGCAACGACTTTTAGCAACGATTCGATGTTAATAACTACGTGATGCATTGCTGCTTTTGATATAATGGCTCATGATGTACACGCGATTGTTTTCGCCTGGATGTCGAGGACAATTTAATCTCTTCCCCGTCCATTGTATCCAAAGGGCACCCACAGTGATTAATTCCATTAAATTATTTTGCGTTTTTTAAAGTCGACTCAATTGTAGCAAATGAAAGAAGTCCATTAGCAGTCGACGCCGAAAGCGTCGAGCGGCTTTCGGGAGAAATTGACCCTCGCAGTTTGCCCCGGGCCAATTCTTACATTAATTAGTATCTCTTTTATTTGGCCGGGTGTAAGTGTCACTCGCTTAAATAATATGCGAACATAAAAAATACGTGTCGCGAACACTCTCGGTAGACTCTTAAAGCTGTGACTAAGTACTTCTGTCCGCTTAGCGCCCACACAGCGCTCCTTTCTTCGCTCTTATCTTGCGCGCAATACCCCATCTCACGCCACTTTTCTTTGACGCGTGACAAGCTATTATATATTTATCACGCGAAGAAATTTCATCGCATCGCTACCTCTGCATTTCAAACCAAGGAGATCACGCCAGACGACGGATACGTCGCGTCGTCGGATACGCGTTGACAGGACCCAGGAGGAAGCGAAATTAGAGGGAGTTAATTAGAACCTCTGCGAGCTACGTGCCGCGACGTCTTTTGCGCCGACACAAAAGTGAGATTAGTTGCAGAAAGGATATCGATCCGCGACAAATTATTAATTCATGATTAAAGTTTAGTTGCTGCTACTGTTCGCGATTATCTATACCGCTTCCTCTCAATTAACTTTCCAAAATTTAGAATTCTACTTACAGTGATTGTTGAAATGTGTACTAGATAGCATGCCCTTTTGAGTTTCTATAATGTGACATTCTTCACGGATAAAATAAAGAAAGCTTAATGTGTAGAATAAATTTTTTGATGATAATTGAATTATTATTGACTTTTTATTGTTATTCCAAGATGCATATGTTGCAAATGAAATAATGTTTGCAAAATTGTTTTATTTTAATTGCTTTGTTGCGAAAATTTTATATCGTAATGAGAAATTTGTGATAATGTACTCAGAGCTTCAAATATTAAACAATATTGAAAAAAATAAAAATTATTTTCGTTATAAATAAAACATATTGAAGTTTTATTCAATTCAATTATGGATGAATGTATTTGTACATCTAGTTAACATTTGTTCATTGTTGATTCTACATCAGAAAATAATCATTTCTCATGCTTTATTGAAACATTATTCATTTATCGTTTTAAAAATATTTAAAAAGATTGTTTTAATATTAGAACGGCAAGAACAGTCATTTTAACTCTGACTTCTCTTTCTATTACATTAGAGAACAATTGTATTCATTTTCTTCTAAATTATTCTGACCGTTGTAGTGTTAAAGAAACTATCTTGAGATGGCAATCTGTTTCTTTTTCTAAGTAATATGTATAGTATTGTTTAATATAATGGTTCGATTCTTAATTTTTTAGAAATTATGTACATGATAAATATCCTCATTTTAAAAACGCGTTATAGCTCTGAGAGAACAATTCCTACTTTTTTCAAATCGTATTTAAAAATAAAATATAAGAAATTAAATAATTAAACTGAAATATTTAACTTGCAAAAATAAACTAAGACTAAATACACTAACTAAATTCAAGTTTTGACAATGACCTTCTTCAAAAACCGAAAAAGTATAAATAAATAAAAATAATTTGATACATGACTAAAATATCTTCCTTTGTGATTATCGAAAGAAATATTAGTTTTTAAATTAGTATCGATTTTAACTTGGAATCCTGAATGTGCGATTCGTAATAAATTGTCTATTTTAAATTATTGTCACGTATTAATTCGAATATAAATGACATTTCTTGATAGTATAATACTTTATGTGTACA
>JABFQD010003835.1:0-12596 GCA_022817045.1 Psix sp. ZL-2020 | reverse complement strand
TTTCATATACGTGTTCACTTTTTTTAAAAAATATATAATCTCTTTACCAAACATTATTATCTGAAAAAGAGAAATATGATCTTCGAAATGACAAAAACAGATATAATCAGCGGTTAAAAGATTGCGACAATTCACTTTTTTTTTAATATTATCAATCTTGTCAAAATTTGAAATCATTCTAATAATAAGTAGGAGTTCAATATAAAATATTCGAAATGTTTGAAAAATAGTTTTCGGTAAATATATTAAATATATTTCGAACAATTTTTTTCTCTAATATTGTTATGTCTTTTTCGATCAAGTTTGTATTTAAGTATTTTTATAACTACATTTACTACAATACTATACATTTTTTCATAAAGTTATCATTTAGAATATTTCTTACGAATTATGTGAAATTAAGAATGAGATTGAATGATAAAATTTGAACTTTTTTAGTTGAAAGTCTGCTCGTAGACTACAACTAGTATTTGTAATTGTAGCTTTGACCTTACAATAGATAAAAAGATGGTCAATTCCTTTCTCAAAAATCGTGCAGGTGGTCTATGTGTCGACACAAAGCAAACAGTATACCTGCGGTACACGTTCGTTGAAGCACGCGCTGATTGCGACACAAGACCAGAAAATGAAATGCAAAGTATGGATACCGCGTTAATTTGGTCAACTGGTCTTCAGGGCAGACTGTTGAGTGACCATAAAGGTCCTATAGGCGCGTGCAGGCACCTTTAGCTGAAATTCCGGGGCGCGACAAGAGTGACCGTGGATGACGCATGGTGGGTCATCCCTTGACCCGAGGCGTGCTGCCTGGCCCTAACCCTTTTGGTGGTCAAAACAGGCGGAAACATGGCCTGACCCTCGTATATCAAAGTTACTTTGCGACGTTCTGATCAGTTTGTCCACTCATAGATATCTACTACTAAATTATGAAATATTATTGACGTTGATATAGACATGTGTTTCTTCCTTTTTATACTTGATATATAAAATTATACTTTGTAGCATTAGTTTCAACCAGATAAAACAAATTATTTAACGGTTAAATAAGTATATTCTATCGATAAACGAAATGTGTATAAAATTGAATATAATCTAATTAGAAGAATACGTCATTATAGAGCTTATTATGTTAATAGACTTAAAAGATATAAGTATTATTTAAGATTATAACTATAAACATTACTCAAGTTTCAATGAAAATTTTATTTGTTTAACATGAAGTAAATTTTTGTTACAGATGCAGCTATCGGGATCATCATGAAAAATAATTTTTAGTTAAGTTATAAAA
Source organism: Psix sp. ZL-2020 (assembly GCA_022817045.1). Classification (NCBI taxonomy): domain Eukaryota; kingdom Metazoa; phylum Arthropoda; class Insecta; order Hymenoptera; family Scelionidae; genus Psix; species Psix sp. ZL-2020. The sequence continues at coordinate 11,311 of JABFQD010003835.1, read as the reverse complement.
ACCTTGATAAAATATTAAAAAATTATTAAATGTGGATATTAGTTTTGATTGTACAGAAGATAGTTATGTATTATCGTACGTTAGTTGAATAAGTCTAAAGAGCAATGTGTAAGTTTCGTCGTACGTATAGACTGTAGAAGAGTTTTAGCCAAGGACAGGAAATTTTCGGATTACATCTACACATCGCACATCTAGACGATATGTCGAGCTCTATACTCCAGAAAGTTTCACTTGTCATTGCCTGAGGGATTTTGGTTAGAATATTGAATCTACAGTGAGAAGACTGTAATGAGCGACACACACACTTCTACAATTTACTATACAACTTTGTATCGAATTTCAAACAAGATTTTTACTCGATGATACATTTATAACTAAAACTAATTTATTCAAATAAAATACAATAATTAAATTGTAGCTAATAAAAAGTTACATTTTAAGTTTCTGTAAATAAAATTATTCACGTGTATCTAATGACGTAGATAAAATATATTCCAGGTAGTGCAAATTTGAACTAGGTCAACACACACACATTCTTTCTCCTCAACCCTTCTTGCGAACAGCTACCTGAGATTTTTGGGTGACAGCAAATCTTTCTTTCCTTTGCGGATCCCTTCATTGATGTCACATATATACAAATAACTATAAATGCTTACAGAGAACCCTTAAAATACTAACGCATTGCTAGGCTAAAATTCAAATGAGACCGCGAGGATATTTAAATTCCGGGTTTAGCGACCCCTTTTTTGCATATTCCCACGCAGCTGCTGATTCAGGTAACGATATATATATACACATATATTGGCACTCACCTTTTTAGTTTTTGTTTTGTACCATAGCACGATGCATGTGCTTCACTTCCATTCAAAATCGACAGCATTAAAATCAATCGACACATATGTTCCGATATATTTTTCACTAAGACCTAATTTACATGAACTGATGTTCCATTTGCATCAATGTAGAATTTAGAAACTATGTTTCTTCTGAAAATTGTTAGCAGTTTAATCAGATTTAATATTTTAATAACTATTGGAATAGTGTCATAAAGAAAACTTAAAAATATATTATTTTTAGCATCTGAATAAAAAATTGTACATATTTGAAGTAATAATTTTTTGAATATAAGTATTCTAAAATAAGAGTAAAATAATAGATGATGTGATTCAATAGTTTTACCATTTATTATAATAAATGGTTTAATACGTATAACAATTGTTTATAAATTATCGTTTTTGTTACACCTGTACTCGAAACGCGTGCAATGTGTAACATCGCATCTTATAAAAGAGCGTGTAAAACTGAATTTCTCTCCCTAGAATATAAAACGTGGCTCTTGGGAGAGAAATACAGTTTCATTCCCACTTCCGAGAAATTACGTTTCATCTTCATGCACAACAAAATATGTATTTAACAATAAGAATACAATGTCTCGTTATTTTGGTATAAGTTTTAGTTTAACTTGAGGCTCTTATTACTATAGTTGCGAAACGTAATATTATCGATGTAATAATATGATGTTTTAATTTTCATACAAACAAACAAGAACAATAGAAAATGCTTAAAATAAAATATATTATTTATTGTTTCATGATTTTTTGCTGAAAATGTTCCTCTAAAATAACGATATTAGTAATAAACATTAAAAAAATAATGTGATGAAATGAAATGTAATAAAACTTTCTCATATATATTTATATTATTGATATATTAACTTTTACTCCCATTATTTGATTTTTTTACATACATATTATAAATATATATTAAAGATAATTTGATAACATTGTTTGCATAATTTTATTATTTTTAATATCATTAATTTATATAATGAAGTTAAATGATATATTTCATCTTTTATTTTCAAGAGAGACTTTTATCTAATTAGAAGCATTAATGATTAAGTAAGCAGTAAGCAGTAATGATTAATCCCTAGTTAATAAATATTGATTTTTAAAAAGTAATAAATATTTTTCTTCTTAAAATCTCATCTATTAATCAAGAATTTAAAATGTTGAAATTAATTTTTTAGCTCACATGTAAATAATAACTTTTATTTTCTTTTATATATATCTTAAAATATGTCAACAAAATATTATTGTCGCTGTTATATTATCGCCGTATTAGTTTTATTATCATATCATGCAAAAGTGGAAATAAAACAAGAGATATTACAGCCTCAGCCCAACATCAGAGATTCAGTATTCAATTTATTTGATTCTAATATGAAATAATTGGCTCTCTACAATAGATTATTAAGTCAAAACTTTCAATGTTAATACTTATAATTTATATAAAATATGGAATAACGCCATCGTAAGATAGGTCCTATATAAGTAGAGAAGAATTGCTTCAAGTTTTACTGTTATTAATTTATTATACTTAATATTCTGCTTTGTACGTGTAAAAAAGTATTTGAACTATATTGCGAAACATATTCACAATAAATTGAACTTCGATAAAAAGACCTCATTAACAATAGAATAGCTATATTTAATGTTACTGCATAAAATTAGTAGTACAACTATAGTTGCCATCGCATGTGTGATGAATGAATATATGAAATGCTGAAATAGATTAATAATATATTTTGTTCTTAAATTTACTTTTTACACTTTATATAATACGTATATAATTTTTTTATACATTTAAACAGAAAAGAAAATAAGAAAATACGCATCTAAAATAAAAAATAAAAGTTACAAATATATTTTTATAATTCACCTGTCTCAAAAAAACTACAAATAAACCATTTATTCCAATAGAAAGTCAGGTTTTTTAGCAATGTTAGATATTTTGTTGTATAAATTGGTGAAAATATTCAAATTCATAGATTATTCATATTTTTTTTTAATAATCATAAAGATCACGTTGTAAACCACATGTGCAAATATATCTGATTGATTTGCTTTTCAATCATAGCCGAAGTTTATTCTGTCGCTGTAATTTGGATATTTTTTTAATGTTATCAAAGGCATAGTCCAAAAAGCATTTCAAACTAGTCCCTTTTTCTTAAAAAATACAATTAATAGAATTGCCTATCCGCCCATAGTATAAATATTACATGACTCAGAAGGCCTCGATATGACATGAGCAGAGAACTCTACATTTTTTTAAAATACACGACATGTGTTCAACTACAAAAATTTATATATGTTACTTTGTTACTCAAACTGTAATAAATATATATTTAAACTATTCATAAATATATATAACTTTGTTACTTCTGGAAACACGAAAAAAAAATTGAAATATTTACAACACAATATTTTCAATACAACTAACGAACACAATTAAATACTTTGTTTAAAAAATAGATTGAAATTTAATCTATCTCTAAAATGTCTTTACCATTTTATGCGTTGTTGTTATATACATTATTTAAATTATGTATTATATATTAAATAACAATAAATAACATCGATCGTAATGAGAGTTTGAGTTAAGACATAAAAATAAAGTACAAGTTTTTTGTTTTATCTTATGTATATATATTGTACCTTTGAATTTTACTCCATCACGCTTGACGGGCATTAAAGCATCGCCATTATTTGCAAACTTTGAATCATAAACAAAAGTGCGAGGCTCAAAACAGTTATAATAATATCATTTAAATATAATCCTTAATTTTATACAGTCTTGTATACCCTTCACGTAAATTTAAAATAAAAAACTTAAAATGGCAATATTGTGTCAATTAATTAAAAAGATAAATTATCCAAAATTTAAAACAAATCAAATTAGAAAGGCAGGAATTTTAATATAAATTTGGAAGCGCCACCAAGGTGGCGCTGCTTTATATAACGATACTTGAGATATTTCAACTATCGGCTTTCTCTCTCCTCAGTTTTGATCAAAAATTGGTTAAATAGATCAGCGAGAAATAGACAATCGCAATTTAAGTAGAAGCGAAAATATTTCGTGAAAACGGATAAAAAGACATGAAGAAAACAATTACAATAACAAATAATTTATTCAATAATATAATTCAATAAATATAATTTAAGTAATAAAATCATGTGTATAAACATATTTTTTATCAATTCATGATTTTAGTTTAGAGAATTTTATTTATTTATGATTGTGGTAAAATTGTTAGTGTTATTTAGCTAAGGTTTGTTACGGGTTCTGAATTTTTTTAAACTCTAAGAAAAAAAGTTGTCTTAAGAAACGGCCTGAAAAATACGAAAATTCCCGTATTATTATTACTATTACAAGTAAGAAGGAAAACGCATAGTATTTTCTCTCTCCATAATATTTCTTTTGTACATACGAGCAAAGTTTCAAAAGATCTTAAAAAACTGTTAATGAAAACAAAGAATATAAATCTTCTCGAAATACAACAGGTCTTTAAATTTTTTCAAATCGAGGACACAAATTATAATGAAACCTAACTTAAGTTTCAATATAAAATTTGTAATCATCCCATTAATCGTTTCGATGTGAATTGAAATTGAAAATTTAATAACCTTTTATTTACAATCAACATCTAAGCTAAACTTATATGTAAATTTTCAATGTGCGTGGGTAAGAAGGAATGTTAAACATATTGAAACAGAATTCATATTTTCTATTGTAATTAAACTTTACGTATTTATTCAGTGTTTCAATTCCATATTATTTAAAAAAACTTTATACTTTATATGGTTTACTATAAGCAAATTATACATTTTAATATATATCATTATGAAGTGTTCTAAAATACACATAAATTTCATTAAAAAACATAAATTACGAAAAATTTGCGCATCTAAATGATTTAGATTTTTCGTTAGTTGATAAATTAAATCAACATTCTTCCTTTTTTCCATATATGTGTTAAATACGGGGTGGACCATTATTTTTACTATTTTCAAGGTCGACCGCACGCCTGTGGTCTATTTAAAATTTTAGTTGTTTCAAAAATGTTAATATTTCGCACATTTACAATATGTTATAGTAGATGTTATAGTGAAAAACTAGTTTCTAAATTATTTAAGAAATTATTAGAATGTTATAGTGAAACTAGTTCAGTGAATTATAGAAACTTTAGCTTTTAAATCAAGATATTTTACTATTTCTGCGAATAAATTATGATAAGATGTTTAATATTTGTTGTTAACTTATACAAAAAATGTGTTTTTCTATATATAAATAAAATAAAGGTAAATTATGATATAAAATATTAACATTTTTTTGTATTTATATAAATGTGAGTATAAATATACTCAGAATACTTTCTATTAAGGGTTGCGAAAACAACCCGAGAAGTTAAGGTCGTAAATGGTTTAAAAAAAATTCGATATTTCTTTATACACATAATATACAATTAATCTAAATTGATAAGTCATTTTGAGACAAATTAAATGCAGAGAAATATGTCTTTTTGCTGTATAAGTATATATATAACAAAATATTATATTATACTAATTAAAAGAATTAGAAAAATTATATCATAACAAAATGTTATTATATAGTATTTAAACGAGTATAATGAGATTTGGGAAGATTTTTTAGAGAAAAACTATAATCTTTGTTTTCATTATCAGTTTTTCGAGACATTTAAGACTTGGACTATATTTAGTGTGAGTAGAGAAGAAAATGCTTTGGAAAAAAAATGCCATGCCATTCTTCTTTCTACGAAACAGAGTTGCAACAATCCACGAGAATTTTCCTATTTTCCGGACAGAATAGAATAGCACTTCCTTACTTTAATTCTGAAGACAATGTAAAAATTTACATTTTGTATTTAAAACACTAAAAAATTTGGATATGTTAAAATATGTCCCAGTTTTATTTAAAACAATCTTTTTAAGATAAATTTAATAAAAGAAAATTTTATAAAATAAAATTCTTATTCTTTTTATAAACTTTTTCTTTTCGATTTGATTTCGAAATAGAACAGTTCTCGATCGGTAACTACGTCAGTAACAGTACCAACAAGTGCTTTTGTGATTCTGACAAACAAATTAAATTTCAAATTGATAAGACGCGATTCGAAAAGACATAACTGATATCTGCAGTTATAATTTCCAGTTCATTATGTACTGTGAGTTGTGATCATGAATTGGATAAAAATCAGGACGAGCAACAATTTCGAACGAATCAAAATTTAGAGGTTACTCGGAAAAGACGATTCAATTCGCCGATTGACAATAAAAGTTTTGTTTTTAAAACAGGTCGATATCGTAAAATTGAATATTACCTGCAAAATCAAGATATTATTCGAATTTTCAAGTTTTAAAATTTACATCTTTCAGATTTGATATATCTAATTTGATATAGAAAGTATTACAGTCTTTATTGATTGATCGAAATATTTCCGAAGTATCCTCATCTTGCAAAAGCTGCCAAAGTATTCTGTCACTTTAAGACAACTATTTCTGAATGTAATTGCATTCATTATCACATTAAAATATTATGTTGCGCATTTCATAAGAATCTCCGTCTGAAATCGGTGTCTCCTCTTGACTAATATCAGTATATGTCAAAAATGTTTCGCTAAAATTTCTTCCAACAGTTTTTCATGGTTTTTAGAACCAATTCATCTTACGTTAATGTCCACAAAAAACTACTTATTTCAAGTCAATACTCTGCAAACATTCCATGAAACCAGAATCGAAATAGATTTTACGCTGCTAAAAAATTGGTAGTCTCAAACGGTAGTGCTTTTTTGAACATCCAATAATGTTCTGTTCAAGAGGTAGTATCAACGTCATGTTTAGCAGAAGAAAAATAATATTTATATCAACTATTGTGAGCGAAGTAAACCATGAATGATAAATTCCTTTTCAAACTATTCGATGAAAATCAAAATATTCATATATACTTGGTTTACATATACTATACTACGGGCTGCTAGTTTTTGAAAGACCAAGAATTTCTGGATTTGTCTTCAGAAACTTTGTTTTCGGACGCATCAGCAACAGTTCGATCAGAAAAAATCCGAAGAAAACCCTGTTTCATCGTAGTTTAACATATTAATTACGTGTTAGATATATTTCATTGATAATTCCCAAGAAGTTACAAACAAATGAGTTCCCTAATTTTCTGTCGACCAAATTTGTATTGCCTTTTATTTAGTCGCAACAAATTCCGTACTTCTTTTGTAAGATCCAAGCTATCCATCCGATGCGTAAAACGCATTCATATTTACAAAAATATAATTTGAATAATTTTTACAAGCTGTTATACATACGTTTGAATTTAATAATTTATTGATTTTTGTTGTTGTATAGAAAGAATCTAAGAAATTTTTCCTTGACAAACTTTTTGGAGAAAAATGAACGGTAAACACAATTTTTTTTAGATTTAGATAGGTTTGCAAATTTGCAGTCAATGCTATATATATAGTGAAGAAGGATGCATATCTTTTACCATATTTTGATGGAATTTTAATTATTTTGGTTGAACCAGATATATTTCAACAATGGGTATCAAGTATATCAAGTACTTCAGCCGATACTACCCGAAGGATTTAGTAAAGTAATTACCGCTTGTACGATTCTGGGTGTGAGTATTGGGCTATAAAACTCTCACTCGTTCGGTTGGTCATTCTGTTTTCTATTCAATTTACTTTAATTGGAATTTTAACGCTTCCCATATTCCAACGCTATTTTGATTTATTATATTCATTTTCTAGTTCATTCTTCTATTCTGATTTTTATAAATTAATGTTGTTGAATTTTATGATAATTAGTTTTCAGTTTAATTAATTCTATTGTTTCATCTGAATTCCAAATTAATGACAGTTTAAAAATTATTCTGTGATTTTCTTTAGTGGTTTGAAAAAAAATATTTTAAGGAAACCAAAACCTGGAATTTTATTCATAAAATTTAGTTCTTTCGTCCAAAGCATTCAATCTATTAAAATTTTATAGAAGTGACTTTTTGTAATAGTCAGGGACTTATACAATATATATATACAATATATACTTATTTTGTAATTATAGGGACTTCTGCAATATGCTAAAAAATATATAAATATTTTCAAAGCAACCAAAAAAATACAGCGAATTATAACAAATAAACATATTTGCTATTATTCAATAATTTATTAATTTTAACAAGAAGTTGTCACATACTCTCACTCAAGTTCAGAAATTAATTCAATTTACTTAAAATATTAAAAATCGCGTCATGTCGTCAAGTTCTTCTTATATTAGCAAAACCATTACAACATGGTTTTCTTTAGCAGAAATGGTAAGCATTCAAGGAGATTAACTTCATTGAGACTAGTGCTACAGCACTCAATGGTTCAAGCAAATCTCAACACTAATCTGCCGTCTCTAAAAACTCTAGATTCCGTCAAACCTCTAAAACAGAAATGTTTAGAAAAACCAGAGCAAAAGATGATTTCTCATTCGGATGAGTTTTCACCTAGAAATGTCACTATTAATCTATTTCTGATTCCTTTGCTTTTTTGTTTCACTGATGAATCTAGAAATCACTTCCAGGTTTCAGGTAGGCAGATTTGTATTTGGAGTCAGATATTAACATAAATGGCAAATGTTGATCCCCTAAACGTCTTATAAATTTTAATGATTCTAATCACCAAGACTATTACTATTCTTGGACACTCCTCGAATACATCTTCTATTAGTTATCGCACCTCACAGGTAAGCAAGGTACAGCAGGGGCGGTGACGAACCATTATTTACCACCTGATAAGAAATGCGTAAATAACTAAACATATATCATTCTAGTGACAAGGAACAGAAAAATACTACTGTTATTGACTTGGCCATCGATTCGTTACAGTATAAATATATTTGCTAAAATTTATTATAAAAATACCTTCGTTTTCTTTTTCAAACGAAAAGTAGCCACTGTTTTACATAATCTTTCGTATTAATTCCGACTAATGTAGACATTAGCAATGCAAGATTAAAGTGTAATGGAAAATAGAGTTCCTTCAGCATCAAGGTCATATAATAATGATCGAAATAATAAATATAAGAATAATGATATAAAGACATGAATGTCGTTAGAATATTCTTTATTGCAAAAAGAACTTATTCTGAGATGCTCACTTTAAGTTCTTTATACATAATATAGTACAAGCTCATAAGTTCAGTTAAACAAACGCATAAAATATGTGGATGTATTGGAAAAGTTTTTGTTTTACATATCAGAAATCAATTATCGACATTTTCCATATACAGCAGACAATGTTTTCCGAATAAGTTTTTATCAGTAAAATGAAAGCTCAATTTTTTGACAAATAGAAGAATTTTTTGTTTTCTTAAACGTTTATAACAAAGCCTAATATTCAAGATGGAATAATAAAAAGAAGTTGTAAATGAAATATCATTTATGACTTCGTTATATAGAGTGATTTTTAACATTTAATAGATGATTGTGACTTGATATTTAAAAGAAACTAAATTAATTATTCATTATAAATCGTATATATTATGTTATTTTTATTAACTAATTTTATGTATTGTAACAGCTTTTCAATAACATTTCAATATCAAACATGTAGACAATACAAAATATTTTTAAAACCCAACTTGGCTTTCATCAAATTTCTATTATTATAGTATACATTAATTTTCTTAATATAATGATCTGCAGTCATTAATTTATATCAAATGTTCATTGTAGTTCCATCACTTTTTCATTACAAGTTTTTATTTTCTTTTTATTCCTTTCAGATTCTGGATTCTTTTTTCTTTTACTTCTTTCTCTTAGAATGTAATTCTAACATACTCCACAATAACTAATATTTGTGAAAAAATCCCCCCAAAAATATATATGATTATTGGTCTCTATACAGAACAATTTGCAATATATTTAGCAATCAAAGTTAATATTAGTTTGAAATCTGAAAAATATTATCTAAATACTCTTTATAAATGCAGTATATATTCGAGAAGTAGAAAACAATAGTTGAAATAAGGTCATACGAATTTCGTATTTGGGTATTAACAATTACAAGTTCGCAATCATTACAAATAATAAGTTATATTTATAGAATCAGAATCAGAATTTTTTCTAAATTATCTAGATTAAAATAAATAGATCATAAATAAATTTTTTTTATTAAAAATCAGTTTTAAATTAAAAAAATACACATTCTATAGTTCAAAAATATTACGCCTTTGTTAGACTTACTTATATTTAAATTTTATTTCGTTATTTTCAGATTATTAAGTACTTGTTAGTTCCTTATGCAATTTTTAATATAAATAGCAGTAAAAATAATAATGAATATTATTTTAAACAATAACTATACTTTTCTATGAATACTCTTAATATTAATATTTATAGTACAATGTACTTTTTTTCTTAAAAAAATGTTAACTCCTTTAATTGTGTTTCATTTCATATAAATACGATATTATATATAAACTCTTATCTCTTCAAATGAGAAAAACATGTTCGTATATATTTTAAATAGTCTTTTGAATAATTTTCAGCTTGGTTACTAAAAAACACTAATAATTTTCACGTATATGCACATTTTAAATTCATGTTAAAAAAATGCAATGCATTTATATACAATGTATCTGTATAAATGCTGTCTTTGTCACATGTTAGAAATAGCAGGAAATTTAAGATCTTTTTATAAGGGAGAATTGGTGGGCGAACTTGGGGTGCGTCAAATTGAAATCAGCTCGATCTATTCCGTTCGATTCGCTACCAACATCAAGATAACACCTTCCGTTTGAAAATGTCAATTTCGAAAACAGACCTTCGGGCTATTGACTAAGGCTCCTCTTTGGACGACAAGGGAATGTCGAAGACTCTCGCGATGACGGCAGCTAGCAACGGCCACCAGTGGAGTGAACTCTCGTAAGAGGGTTCATTCGGGTGATATATTGTCTTTCTAGCAATCCTCGCACGCCCTAAGCCATCCCTTAAGGCAGCCATCTTCGAAGATTCTAGTCACTTTTTTGCCCACCCACGATCGAAAATCCTGTTAGAGTTATATGGGCTTAGCGTCCATTTTGACGAGGGTTGCCACTGCCACTATAATCTCCACCAACATAACACTCATGGGAATTCATGACAATTGTATATTGAGCTTTTACTAACATTTGTTTTCGATTTTTATTTCTACATTTAAAAATTTCTCATCTTCTCGATGGATAAGCTTCTTTGTTTTAACAAAGATGATTCTTCAATTCCTACTTCTTTCTTGTCTTCTTACACTTGGGAATTCAAGCTTTTTCAATATATCTGATGGTAGAATCGCGGACATTACAATTGTTTTATTTCTATTGTTGTATAAAATTTTGTTTTTAAAAACGAATTTCGTGAATATATAAACAAAATGATCTAAGAAATATTTATTTCAATTGAAAAACTATTTATAAAGAATACTACA
>JABFQD010003834.1:0-12597 GCA_022817045.1 Psix sp. ZL-2020 | reverse complement strand
ATATTTTTTTAAGATGTGGCGACCAACGTGTCACTAACATAGCAATAACATTTCTATGAATTAGAAATGTTAACGAATATTCAGCGAATAATTACTCTTAGTTAATACAAATAGATTCTTTATAAAAATAAATCCATAAAAAAACACGTGTTTCAGTGAATTAAACTAAGATACTTTGAGGAAATAAGACCAAAAGAACAAAAAATGTAATCAGTTAGTTTATAAAATTGTTAAAACTCAATTAATTAAAACAATTGCACCTTAAATCATTGATAGCATAAACATGTTAATTTTTATGAAAAAAAACTTAATTTATAATATTTAGTATTGAGAAGTTATCGACATTAGTTGTTAAGGCATAATTCTTCAATTAAAATTAACAAATGACGTTTAATTAATGAGAAATTAACAACTTATTCAAAATAATTTTAAATATCAGGAATCAAATACAGAGAGGTTAACTTTTCTTGCGGCGAAATTGTCGATATATTGTAAACATTAACTTGACCTCTAATTTACTATAAAAGGGCGAAAAGTAATAAATGGCTTCACTTCGGATTTCGATATCGAGAGTAAGCTAATCTTGTTTCCGAGGAACCTTTAGCTCGACCTAGTGCCCCAGGCCTGCATAAGCTGTGTTTACACCAAGTAGACGACGGGTCTGCGTATACCGGCGCCACATAGCTCTCAGATTGTGGGCCTGTATAGGCCACAATTGAAGAAACCTCCTCGAGATTGACGACCACGTGTCCAGTGTCCTAGTCAACCAAGTGCTGGCTTGTATAAGCGGTCTAAAGAAGCGCAGCATAGTAGGATCGTTGATATGCGATCCTTACGAGCAGAAGGAAAGGGGGTTGGCCTGTATAGGCGATTCCTGGAACTCAGGAAATCCTGACCCAGAAGCTGGGGTGTTGCACAATACCCCGGTTACAAGATCTCAAGGACGTTGAGCGACGAACGTACAACGGAGACGTTTTTGAAGAACCACCAAATCGAATGTTCAAAAGAACAGTTGTTGATTAAATTTCTCTTCTTTATTTTTTAGTTAGTTTGTACCAAAAAAGTGCAATTTCAAAACGGCGATATTTTCTTTTTGTTTTTCTTACGGTTGAACAAGTAGTAAGTTAATTTAAATTTGTGTTTTTCTTTAAGAACAAGACTCTTTTCTTTCGAATAAACGCATTCAAAATAATCACCGCTCATCCGTATTCACCCCTCAATTCACTCAATCCGAATTTAAATATACCAGGATTAGTGTAAGATGGATCATATGATAAGCTGATAAATAGCCATCAACTATCTGGTGTAGCCGAGACCGTCACTTCTGAGATCCACTGGAATACTATAAGTGCAGCGAGAATGCACAAAGTTTTAATATAAATTATTAATTCAGTTTTTTATTTTATTAAAATACAAACAGGAAAAATTTTTTTCTGAGATTAGGAAATCACATTTGAATAAAACTAAACTATATTGAAGGGAACCCTTGATTTTTTATTTTCTTAACACCTGCGAAGCAGGTAGACTATACGTAATTTTAACAACATGATTTATGACAGTTCTGTTTCCTATTTTCATGTCATTTATATTGATCCTGAAGATTATGAAAATATATTCACTTCAAGATGACCGACATTGAATGGTTCCTATCAACGGTTACTCTTAGAAAGTTGTCGATGCACTTGGTTAACTTAGATGACGAAAAATAAATTTTCTATTTTCATATAACCAAAAGTAAATTAATCTACTTTTTAATTCCCCCCCCCCCTTTTTATTGAATATTAAGTATATTTTCCCACTACACCGGTCTCTAAACTTTTTATTGAAAAAACTATTAACGCATCTTTTGTACTCAATTTTGAGGTAGGTAGGAATCAGACTACAAAATTGAGAATCTCATCGCTTGCGATCACAATTTCAAAGTGAGTTAACCATTGCGCGCGTTTTACAAAATACGTTGAAATTTAACCGTTTAATGAAAGTTTAAAGAAACCATTTGCATACGCGATTCGTTGATACATGCAGATTTGGACGCGGTAATCGCAAGCATTGGCATTATGAAATGGCAGAAACAAAAACTGAGACAAGATTTAGATTTGGTATTAAATCCGATAAAAAGAAATATTTCACCAATGATAGTTTGTTTGAGTGTATGGTTGAAGGTTGGGATTATGACAACTTAACAATGAGCGCTTCTATACGAGACTTGATAAATGTTCCGGTTTAGAATTCAACATTTTGAGTTCATTGTTTAATAGACAAAATAGGGAGCAGCGTGTGTGTGAAGAGATGATACACCCTTACACAAATGAGTATAAGCGATTGAAAAATGAATTTAATATAAAATTGAAGTTACTTTTACATGTAATATTATAAAAGTGACATCCTGCAAAAGAAAAGCATAGTAGAGCGAAAACTGTGCTTTGAATTTAACAAAAATAATTACGAGGCTAGCCAAGAGAAGGGATGAAGAACATATTTGGGATAAATTCATCACTATGATGGACAATATAAATATATTTCAGATACCTGCGGAACCTACGCAAGTACTTCAGGTAACGGAGACAACGGTTGATGTTTCACCATACCTAGCTTGAGGGAACAATTAGAGGACGTCTGACAAGTGGAACCGACAGTTTATTCCTGACCTCCATCCTCAGCTTCTTGAGGTGTCCCTTGGTCAGAGCCGTCTCCGGATAGTCTGGAGCCGTTATGACAACAGTCAGGAGGATAGTCCTTTGTACTACTGTCAGTCTGTCTTCCAGTTCCTTGTGTTTTCGGGGAGGGGGAAGCATATAATCCGTGTTCAGTGGTCTTTAGCTGTGTTCAGTATCTGAGTTAGTTCAGTGTTCAGTAGCTGAGGTTACCCCAGCTCTAGTGGCGACTGTACCCAGGGAAATCAGTCGCCCAAGCCGATGACGTACCCCAGCATACTGACTGCCCTCCAGGCTAATTCCATTTACCACGTCAAGGTGTGGAAGCCTCCAATCAGACGACATCTTAAATTATAGTTAATAAGAATAAGAATTGAAATCGGAATTGATTTGAAAAATTTAATTCATAATTTTTTTAATCACGAAGAAAAAATTTTAATATATTTCAATAATTATTTAATTATAGATTCAATTTTTGATCTGATAGTAATGGTATAAATAACAATATTATGAGAAAGAATTTTTTGTTAATAAGTATTTTACCTAGTTTTTTAAATAACGATTTTCTATTCTTTCCAAGGTTCTTTTAAAAAAAATTGTGGTTTTATTAAGAACGGCGTTTGTCTTATAATTCAACCAAGTATTTATGGTTGAGAGGAAAGTACCTTATTTTGACACACCCTGTATAAGCATTACTCATAGAAAATTTATTTTTACACAATCAAGCTTTGAATATTTTTAGCATGTATGAAGAGCTCTTATGAATAAGTTCAACTGAATTTGATTTACCAATCGTAAGAACAAAAGTAACCATGGAATTCTTTGCTACGTGATTCATCGTTTAATACTACGTATTAAAAATACTTGAATGTTTCACAAAATATATTTATTCAATATAAACTATAAGTAATAATTTAATTTAATCAATAATAATAGTTAATAATTTTAATTTAAGAAATTTATAATTACAATTTTTTAATAAATAAGAATTGCTCCCAGGCCAGACAATCGCAAGCCTTGAAAGGATAATTAGGAAAGAATTCTACGAAATGTGAAGAATAAAAGGTGGGTTGAAAAGGCCTTGAAAATGTACTACGAGTAGAGCGTTACAGCTTCGAAATTGCTCATGTAGCCAAAAGTGTTCTTTATGAAAGAAAAACTGTCATGTAAAGGACAGCGAAAAATATGCCTCCGGCGCGGCGGAAGCTAAAATCGTTACTGAATTTGACAGCGAATGCAGACACGTCGTGTGGAGCGGGGACTCCACACTATGATCAAAAGAAACAGATAGAAAACTTCTCTGTAAATTACTAGAATAAACAAAAAACATGAGTTTTAATATAGCGAACAATAAATTTGTATCAAGTATTTGTAGATAATAATTAACAATGGTATTTTCCGGTGATAACATTAGTAAAGCCAGTAAAACAACAAATAAATAAGAAATTTCTTATTAAAAATTATTAGAATGAATTAAATGTATGAAAATCTTCATTTTTGTATTGTATTTTCATTATTGTAATTACAATTTTTAGTTAATAATTATAATTCAACATAATTTAGAGGAGCACATGCGCATTGATATGTCAGTTTATGTTTGCACTGCCACTGCCCACGAAACTCTAAATCGTTATAAACGAGATTTTGTTGTTGCTCTAATCCCATTTGAGGGTTCCGCACCGTGACGTATTAGAATTATATCCGACTCTGCCTAGACTACACTAGGTCTAGAGCGAGCATTGTACTAAAGAGTGTGTGTGATGTTTCTCATCTGCATTTCTGTTTCAGACATTTTATAGCGGTTCCTTGCAACATCACATTAGCGAGCACCAAAACGACGGTCATCTGGGCCTCTGCTTATTACCCTCATGACGTGTTTCGCATGTCTCACCTTTGAGAATTTAATCGCAGGTTAAACACTGCGGGAACAAATACATCCCTCTGATCTTGGACTGTGATACTAATGCCGTGTGGGGCAGAACAGATACTAACTCAAGAAGCGAATCTTTATTCACCTTTATGACAGGCTTTAAACTGGAGATAGCAAACGTTAGAAATGAACCAACATTACGCAACGCAATAAGGGAAGAAGTGCTTGATCTAACACTGGTTAGCACATCAATTAGACAGAATGTGCAGAAGTGAAGAGTGTCTGATCAGTCAGCGTTGTTATACCATCCTGCAATCAAGTTCTCTATTAGCAGTGACCCAAAGGTCAACTGAGCCGCGATGTCTCCTGAGAAGCACAAACTGAGACGTATACCGTGAGGAACTGACTGTTAATCTAAGTCAGTTTCCTGACAAGATTTACACCAGGTCCCAGGTTAGCATCGCGGTTAAGCTATTGACGAGGGCGCTCCAAAATACCTAACAAAGATCCAGCAAAGTCAGAACTTGCAAAGAGTTGGAGAAAATACGCTGATGGAATGACGCTCTCACTAAACTGAGAATCGAAGTGAGAGACTCTTGAACGAAGACAAGAAAGGCACGGGCGGAAACTTGGAAAGCATTCTGTCGTAGAATCGAATCGAAAAAAGTAGCGGCAAGAATAAATAAAATTCTGGGTTGGTGCCATGGAAATTAGGAATGGTACTTACACTACGAACGAAAAGCGTACGTTACAGCACCTATTATAGACGAACTTCCCATAATGTGCCAGGGCATCTGAATAAAAGGAAGAGGAGGTGCTAGGAACGTCCCTCAGGCCTTATTGGCAACTGGCAGGTGATGTTGTAACGGCCACGAGACTGAGGTAAGCCATAAGCAATATGGACCCCTATAAAGCCTTGGGACCTGATGGCATTTTCCCTGTCATGCTAATGAAGGATGGGGGACTGTCAACTGGACCTCTATTGGTCTTCGGATCCTATCTGACGTTCTCCTAAGTACCCCGTAGTTGGAAGATAGTCGAAATGGTATTTGTGCCAAAACCGGAAGACCGAGCTACTACACGGCGAAACATTTTAAACCAATTAGTCTCACCACATGTCTCTTGAAAACAGTGGAGAGACTAATTTACATAGGTTCAATGGAAAAACTAACTGGATCAATTACTTTATCTCTATGTCAACACGCGTACAGAAAGGGACATTCAACTTATTCCACCCTATACCAGGTGGTGTCCGACATCGAGAAACAAATTAGCATAGACGGGTATGCATTGGACCTTCTTCTGGATTAAATTCATGCTTAGTGATAGAAAACTGATAGCGACACAAGGATCTAAAACAGTAAATGTTTTAACACTTTAAGGCGAATTGAGAAGCGGTGAAACGACGGGCTAGGGTGGCGGAAACGGTAAAGTAATTCAAATTCAACTGCCGCGGTGCTGAATCTCGGCCAGGTCTTCGTCATTAGCCAACATCAGCTTCGGCTGCGATCACATGTTTGAGGCAGTTTAAGTAACGGCGTTTCAGCTGATTGAAGCAGTTCGAGTGATGACCATTTAAGTTGCCACGCATGCATCTAAGCTCGCTGAATTTGGTTGACCGTCAGGCCTTGTGATCAAGGAAACCCCATTGACGGCTCAGTGGGGTTAACAAGCAGGAACCAAAACATAGACAAATAGAGCCGAGCGAGTATAATTCTCGCTCAGCGCGGTGTTGATAATTACGCGTTATCTTGTGGGTTAGAATTTTGTTCCAAAAAGTTTAGAACTTCGTATTTCGTGGAGCCTTGATACGTGAAAAACTTAGTCGTCGTACAAAGACAGTGCTTCTAGATATTCCGCTTGTTATTGCTGCAACTGCTGTAAAAAACGTTGCTTTTTACTTGAAGGTGTACGACGTCGACACATTCCTTATACTTTCCGCTTCGCCCTTTTGGTACCGTATACAGGTGTGCTGTTCTCATAGCTGCGATCGCTATGAGTGGTGGAACGATTGTGTTGCGACGCCAAGGATCTCGAACCTCCTGGCTGCTATTGCTGTTGTTGAATTACTTTTGCAGGAAAGTGAGTGAAGAGTCTAACTCTTTCATCACATCTCTGATATGGCTTAGCAGAAACCGCTTTGTATTCTTATCTGTTCCCCACGTGTTACTCACACTCACTTGCTGACGCGAAACTTGACGCTCACACGCTGTCAAGTTATTCGTGCAAAATTTCTGAAAGTGTTGTTGGTTGAGCGTAATTTTAAAATGAATTTTTAAATAAACAAGTGAAGTTGAACAATTTAAATGATCAAAAAGCATTTGTATTTTTAGTTACAGCTCAAATCCTGCTGATTTCTTAGGTTCACAAAATGTACAATTAATGAAACTATATTATTTTGATCTATAAAAAATAAGCTTGTACTTACTAGATAAATTAAAATTCTTTGCATTGTCTTCGAAATGAGTTTATGTAGAGTCAAGTGAATCACTAAATTATATCTAATAGCTCTTTCAATAGTCTGCGCACCCAAAGTTATACTTGTTAATTTATCGAAATTATTATGTGCGACTTTATGACAAGTATTGTTTTTAAACAACACACAGCAAGTCACAGCAATTTTTAGATAGAGTTAGTTTCGTGTTAAATTAAGTTAATTTCTAGTATTTTCCTTGCGCTGAAATATCTGAAATATTATAAGTGCACCGGATTCGGCGTAACAAGTGGTTGAAACAAATAACTTAAACTTATGTATACGATAGTACTTATATGTACTGAGGAGTACATAAATGCATCTAAAAAATTGCGACAAATAATAACTTAATAACTTTTCTTTCGTTGTATGATATTTTTTGTAAAATAAATCTCTTTTATTTTATTTTCATTTTCAATAAAATATAAAGAGTTTTATCTTGATTGGTGGCAGTTTTTAAAATTACACTTAGCTATTGCCTTTACCATCAGTCGAGGATTTCTCTGCGCATAGCGCAAAATTCTTTGTTTTGTTTTCTTTTATTTAGTTCTTTCTTTTACTTTTTCCTTTATTTTATTTTTGTTTTTATTATCATTTCAGTTATTATTACAGTAAGAGCTTGAGCCAATCAAACTCTATTTGTATCGATTTAAATTGCCCTTCCTCCTCATAATTAATAGTTTCAAACTGATGAGATTTTTAGTTATAACTATTACATTATGTACTAGCATTATTTTTATTCAACTTCATAGTCCGATTCAAGCTTGCTAAATCAATTAGTAGTCTTGCAATTAATGAAATTAGACTTAAAAACTGCTACAAGAATAATAGATGGCACACTCTCAGGAGAAAAGGTAGGAGGAAATTACTACTAATAGTGTAAACCCTCAAATTTAAAACAAATATACTTAGTTATTAAAATCACTTTTTTGGTTTTCTCGATGTTAACTTGATCCTGCCCAAGCGTTACGTACGAACAATACCAATAATCATGTTTTATAAACTTACAAACAATTTTCAGAAATAAAAGTCGCGATATAAAAAATAAATACTTCTATTCTGGAATATTCATTAAAGGTAGAAAGGTCTGATACTGTGATATGTGTGTTGCATTCAACCAATGTAACAGGCAACAACATCGTTCAGACGGTCGATACCGTCTGAACGATGACGGTTACTTGGTAAACTTTTACGACACACCATACAAAACGCGGATGTCCAATAGGGTGTTGCAACAACAATAAAACCCGATCTGGTTGATTTTATTTTTAATTTAATCGTAAATACAAATCAGTCCCACGTGGGGCTTATCAAAGAATTTTCTTTCAGTTTTTTATGAAGAATTCTTGTTTGTCCAGTGAAACTCTTTCACATTATACTTTTGTTTCGTACAGTTATCCAGACAGATTGAGTTTGGATATAAATCTAAATTAATATCTAGGAACATGTCTGGATTGAATCTGGAAAATTTCCAAGTTCTAGACTCTTAAGTCAGACTAAAATAGTCTGGTATAAGTCTGGCAAATGTGTGAAATTTCAATGAACACACAAGACTTGTATCAGATTCTACGCCATACTTATTCCAGATTATTTTTTGTTTGGATAATGTCTAGTTCAAGTCTGGTAGTCATCTCACCTCTGGTAGTCAAAATTTAATTTCCACTAAATAATTTTACAAGTCTGGAATATGCCTGGATCAAGTCTGGGAAATCTCAAACTTCCAGACTGTTATTCCAGACTAAGAAAAGTCTGTCATGAGTTTATCAATTGTATAAAATTATGAAAAAATGCGCCAGACTTGTACCAGACTCATTACAGATTATTATTAGGTTAATGTCTGGTTCAGATCTGGATATAGTTGTAGTCAGTTTAATACCAGATTCTTGTAAGTCTTGTTCAAGTGTGGATGTAATCTGGTGAATTATTGCCTGGTTGAATATTTAACTCACGTCAATGCTGTAGTTCAACCAATGTAAGATTTGTTGTAAGGAATATATCCATACTCTTTGCCAGACCGATGCCAGATTACTTCCTGTCGGAAAAATCTTGTTGTATAGAGATTCAAACCTGCATCTCTAAAGTGTTAGTCTGAAATATTAATTGCTAGGCGACAAAACCTTATAGGCGGTGACGCAACATTGAAGATATGTATATATAAATGTGAGAGAAATTGTCTGGATTTAGTTTAGAACTTGACTTTGTTGAAAATACGTCATTCGAAATTTAGACTCACTTACACAACTTCTTCGATTAGCAAAAGTACTCGTTGAAAATTGCACTACATCCTTAATTTCGTAGATAGTTTGCATTTCAAATACTGGAAACTGTCTCAATAGAATCTGAGAATCAATTCAAAGAAGTTGAATATGTTGATTCAGAGAAATTGTTGACTTTTAAGAAGGGGTCACAGTAAAGGAATCATTCAAGATCAAAAAACATATTTGTGTGCAAAGTACTATAAAAAATTATAAAAGAAAAATTGTAGAAAAGTTAAAACAAAAACTATGCAAGCAACTGGAGCCATTTATGAGTCGTATTTATTGCACTAGTACAACGTGATGGACAGGCTAAAACAACGTTGACCGAAGAAGATATCTTATTGCACGTAAACTTTAGCGAGGATTATTCTTGTAAATATGTTCGAAAGATTCAGACTGTACATTTTGAAGCTTCCCGTGAATCAATCAATCTTCATACTGGAATCGCTTACAGGCAGAATGGTCACCAGTCATTTTCTACGATGCCAAAATCTCTGCGACAAAATCCACAAGCTATGATCGCTCATCTAGTTACTGTTCTGACAGATATATTTAAGAGGAATTCTAGCATTACTCTTCTTCATTTCCTCAGTGACGGTGCTATCAGCGAATATTAGAACAAAATTTTTTAGGCACCGTCAACCTGTTAAGTTTACTGGAAATTTATACTCGAAAGTACATTATATCATTATATGTTTTTTTTGCAGATCAATATGCTAGAATTCATTCAAATTCGAAAGATAACTTCCCATGCAGAATTTGCCGACTTCTAGCTGACTTTATGATCAAAACAACGTTGGATTGATGTCTACAAACAACATCGAGAAATGACGTTGTCTCGTTGTTGGGTTTTAGTAGTATCTATGTTGATATTACGTCAGCCAACAACGTTTTATCAGTGTCAAATCAATCATTATTATTTTTTTATTATTAATATATATTTATATCATTATAAAATATCGGACATACAATATTCTGTAGAATTTTAGTAATTATTATATATATATATATATATATACTATTAAATTATAACATTAATGTCAAAACCAAAATGTAGATAAGTGATTTTTCCATTTCGGTATCTTACTTCAATATATTAGATAAGCTAGTCGACATAAACGCGAACTACCACTTCGGAAGCGAGAGTTCAATTCTTAGACGATTCTTGGGCAATAACGAAAAAAAATACTCTTAATCTGATTTCACAATAATATAAAGGTTTCTTGATTATATATAATTCATTTATAAAAATTGATTGTGTTGTTATGTATTTGAATTTATTCATTTTTGTTATTTTTTTATGACAATGTACGCATTTGATGTAATGCTGACATTGGCAAACGATGTTGGGACAACTTTGGTGAATTTAACTTCGATCCTACGTTGTAGAATAACGTCAATACGACATTGCCAATGTTACACTAACATAATTACGACCGTATTTTTCTGCATGGGTTATAATTTCAGTGAAAGTGGTCATGGAGAAGGAGCAGCTGTTGGAGTGGAAGCACTCTTAAAAGAACAGCGGATCTCATTGTAGCTGAAAGGAAAGATTTAAACAACTTCGAGTTAGTTAACAATGCATTGAAAAACAATGTGCGAGGTGTATATTTTTCTTCTGTGGTGGGAAATTATAATTCTCAAATCGACGAATAGATCCCTAAAGATCTGCAAACTTTTACCGGGATAATGAAAGTGCCTCAGTAGACCTGGAAAAGTGATAGTCCTAGCCAATTGTTTTTCAATGAGTTAAGCTGCTACGATTTTAATAATTCAGTTACTTGTGATAATTTTTATATGGGAAAGTAGGATATTCCATGTCGAATTGTGTCTCGAAAGGCAACTAGAAAAAACCGTAGAAAATAAGCTGCGCTAAAGCGTTTTAATTGACTTTTATTTATTAATTTTTCGATTGAAGTTTCATAAATTTATTTATGAATCATATGATTATTAATAAAACATTTGTAGATTCCGTGATTACATGTGTTAACTTTGTAATCGGTATAAAATAAAAAAATACCGATATTTTCAGGTTTATCAATATCTAACTTCCCAAATTTCCCAATCGCCACTTTTATCTCTAACCCATCACTCTCATCTTTTTACATCATAAATTTGAGACCGCAAAGAAAAAAAAACTTTCATCATGTAATTTACATTTCTTCTTCTTAAATTATTCTACCCATAAATTAGAACACCTACAGAATTTTCAATGTGAATATCTAACTGCCCAAAATCCCAATCGCGACTTTCCTTTCTAATTCATCACTGTCCCCTCTTCTTCCGCAATTCATACCCCCATCTTATCTAAAACCTTCCCCTTCCATCAAGTGATTTGAAAGTGAGGTACATGTTAAAATCCCATAAGACTCCTCCACTACCAAATGATCTGAAAGTGAGGTAGCCCTATTACTCTGGAACGCCGTCATAGCCACCCTAATCGCCAACTGAGATAACCTTAAGGTGCCTTGCACAACCGTCGCCAAGACCGTGTAAATAAACAATATTGCACTACTGCGGAAACTTTAGCTGGCCAATGAGCTCGCTAAAACAAAATCTTTTGTTTGCATATTTGTTGCTCGAGAATTGAATAACAAGCAATGTTTCAATTAAACATAAGCAGCGGGAAAAAAGAAGAGGCATCGGCAGTAGCATCTCAGCATCAGCTACATCGGCTTTGAGTAGTTTAACCACTCAGATCTTGCTAGTCTGTTTGAATGTTCAGTTTGATTCGATTATGTTCTTCCGCTTATATTGCAGGGCCAAAGTAGTCATCTCGTTTGCACAAAATGGATTCCAAAACTGAGTTGCTGTCCTATTTGTAGAGAACCGCTAATTGACTCGTTATCTTCTAATTCACTGGGAAATCGGGCATTTTTTCATTTTCTATTTTTCGTTCGGAAAAAGAACCGATTTGAACTCTTTTCTTTTAATTAATTAAATCGCTTATTAAATACGAAGACGTTGACAAAAACGAGCAATTTTTCTTTCGAGTTTTTTTGCAATTTAGTATAATGATAGATTTGGCTCTTTTTGTGAATGTTTTATCACGGGATAAATTAGGCGAATGGTATTTATTTAGATTGATAGTAACTGTAATTATATTATTTATTTGGTTGAAAAATTGTTACTTAATATTGTTATGAAAGAGGATCATTTTTAATAGGAGAAAAAGTGTATAAAAGGTTCTTTGTAAAAAGGATTTTAATGCTTGGATTATTGTGACAAAGTATATTTTGAATTGCCTGGCAAAGAAATAATTAAATAAAAAATTTAATAATGTATTTTTAATGTTATATAATATTAAGTAATGTTATTAAATTAATTTATAAAATATTTGCC
>JABFQD010003833.1:0-12598 GCA_022817045.1 Psix sp. ZL-2020 | reverse complement strand
CATACAAAAATTTATTTAATACTACATTAAATATGTTACTTTTGAATTAATAATACAATATTGAATTATATATTTCATGTATGTGTGCATCGACATATTGAATTTTAACATAAGTCTATTTGTGTAATAAAATATACTGATAAATTAGTTAAATTTCTGAAACAATGGTGCAGTTTAAAAACTAACTGAGTAAGAAAACATGAGTTTGAATTCCATCACTGACAACCAATAATTTTTGAACACAATAAAAGAAATGAAATAAGGTATGATAAAAAACATGAAAAAAATATTGTTAAAATAAATGTTGTGTTTATGAAATATATGTTCCATGAAGTATGAAATTTGGAATATATATTTCTGTTTATACAGGATATTGATGCAGGAAAAAAATTGAATCAAAGAAAATGAAAAGAATGACGAGAAATGATAATAATATTTGTTGTATTTTTGATAATGAAAAAGAAACTAAATTGTAAAATAAAGAGCGCGTCTTTTATTAGTGATGAAATAAATGTGTTATATTAAATATATTTATACCAAATTTATTCTCTGAGTAACACAAATATCGAGACCATCGAATCAGTATGTACCGAATATTTTCTTCGGCTGTATTTGTACCGTATAATTATAGTATGCTTCTGATTTATTACCATACACACGAAAGTACAGTTAAAACGTACTTGTGATTAAAAATATGTGCTCTCTACTTACACGAGGCAGTCAATATGATGAAATATATTAAATTAAAAATCAAAGCTTCAATGAATGAAACATTGAAGATTATGTGTAACGATGGCTATTTGAAAAAGCTTTGTAATCAAATCTACTTACTGAATATGAAAACTATTTCAAAACGTTTTACTGAAAAAGATAAGAATCAGTATCATTATGATTACAAATAATTAAACTGCATTAATAATACATACATTTTTATCACATGACGATCTCTAATGTTATCTAAAACATCAATTATGTATATTTTTAATATCGAAGAAACCTGAAAAATCTCATGGCAGTTTCAGAGTCATATACGCTTGAAGTATATGCACGATTTATAAACACTAAGAATCTCGATCAAGATCCGATCGCAAACTCATCCATATTAAAAAGTGTGATGAAGATTTTTATGCAAATGCATCAAGCTACTGATCGGAATTGTTTACATCGTAAATTTTGCATACGCCATCTCAATGAATGATTATAATGTCATTCAGTAATTATAATAACAATTGTTTATACGATGATCACCAACTACATGACAAAGTGAACACATTTCTCAGCATCCAATTCTTATCGTTCCAGTTTTCGATTCGTTACAAATTCGAATCACTTTATTATCTCTGTAATCAGACGGAGCGAAATTTGTCCGAAAACTTGTTCTTTGCCAGCAGTCGATTTTCATATCGTAAGATATTGATTTTCACAGTTGTGCTCAACTGCATATATACTTTGCTACCAAACTAGACATTTGTACACATACTTTTTTCCGTGTAGATATACATTGTAATTCGCCGACATTATACAAAATTTATCGTCGAATGGAAGTTGCTTCGGCTTTGTCGCAACTGCTTTGAAAACGTAAACAAAAAAACATTATCACACGATTTAAGAAAAAGACAGTACAGAGTTTAGAAGAAAAAGATTATTACCCACGGTAGCGCGCTTGCTAGTGAATGCTCCGTGTGTGTCGTGAGTTGACACGCAACCGACTTTTTCACGAGAACTGACAATGGTACTAAAACTGCGGGCACCAGCCGGCAATGGGGCAAGCGGACCGTTGCAGCTTGCTCGCTGCTTCAACTTATAGTTGCTCGTCGCTCCACGCAATCCACTGCACAATGAGAGCAAAACAAACGGAATCACGTGACGGGATATGACTGTCGCATGTTTCGGTTCTGCGTCCTGCAAATGTCACGTTCGGTCATTATTATTGTTGCTCTTGTTGTTCTTGTACTTGTTACAAGTTTTGTTATATTGTTAATAAAATAATCACTTTCGGATGAATTTCATATTTTGCACAAATTCGAAGATGCGACGCGATCCAAAAAGTGATGTGTTTATGCAATTGTGACAATGTATTTCATTTATTTCAAATTCGGTTCTATGGCAAATAAGATAGAAAGAAAAACACGATTATATGAGCTTACAAGAATTACATCAGTTACAGTCAAATTGATAAGGAACAAACATTTGCTGTGTACACAACGCATTTCATATGCCAAGTTCAGATTTTGAATAGTTATGTAATAAGCATTTTGAAAGAGCCATAACGTTATAAATACACAACGAATATCAATAGTTTTGCGCATCTTCGAGATATAATACGCAAATTTTGCCTCGGGCGCTTCTCAGCTTCTGACAGAAATGCCACCTGTGCAAGAACATCTAACGTCTCTAGCGAGAAAATGTACATATAATACATATTATTAATATAAATAAATTCAATCTTTTTTGTTATTAATAATAATATCGATCGTGAAAATAAGATCAAATATTTTGTATTTTTGAGTTTGTAATTACTCTTTGATATTCACTTTGATGTTATGCACGACCATTAAATGACAATAATGAATGAATACATTTATGTAAACTTGTGTTACAAGAAAGTTATTGATATATTAGATGAGTGGTTTTTTTTACATAGTGTCTGAATTCCAAAACCTTTTATAGAATCAACATCGATACCATTGCAAATCGAATACATAATGTTACGATATGAATGAAAATCATTAAATTGAATACTTTTTTTGTTTTACCTGTTTTTTGATTATAAAATCTTAAAAGCCTACATAAATGATTAATAGATAATATTTTTGAAATCTGACTTATATTATAATTAGATACAGAATAATAGACATAAAAAAGGTTATAGAATTTGATAACAAAAAATACTTTATTAAAGTCTTGTGTAACTTTATTTTTTATATAATCTAACATATATGATGCATTTATAATAATAACCTCTTGTTCAGTCATGAAAAGTAGTTCGTCATAGGCAAAAAAATGTTCGTTTATAAAAAACTAACATAACAACCAGTGTACCAGTTTGATATTCGGTAAATTCAATTAAAATTGTATAAATTTGATCATTTCAAAAATTGACGTTCAAAATTTAGTCTCGGTTAAAGATGAAGCCTGTAATTTCTCATCTCTAATCAGGTTGCGATGAGATTGAACTAATTACAAAAAAGAAACAAGTCTTTTTCATCATTATTTCGGAATTGTAAGTTTGACTGTTTCAGATTTTATCAATATTGGAGTCTTATTATACACTATATATCTATTAAATACCTCAAATTTTGTAAATATTAGTAAACTTATTTTATACAAATGTAATATTTCAAATTGCGGCTTTTTCATTCAAGATTATTTCATTAGAAAACTGAGTAATTGCACATTCAAATTATCTGAGTTTGTTTGCAATACCTGGAAATTTTACTTGTGATGTCGAACATATAAAAATAGATTTATATATTAACTAAATGTGATATATTGTTTATTTTGATTATTATATATAGGTTTTGAAAAAGATGGTCAAAGTTGAAAAAATGCCAACTTACTCAATTATCTTATTATGTATTGAAAAACTACCTCAAAATATTTGTTTATTATAAAACATTCACCTTTTTTACCTAAAACTCATTATTATTTAAGGGAAACTAATGAAGGGATACCAACTAATAAGGGAACCATGATTTTTACGAATATTCTTGTTCTGTTGTAATACATTATTCCTAATAAAAAGGAATTCATAAATAGTTAACAGTTAAAAACGTGTTTACTTTCTCATTAGAAAATTGGAATTTCAAATTTAATTAAGATTTAACATTTTAGATAAATGTTTGTTTCTCTAATCGCATACAAAGGCGTACAAATCGGGTTTGAAAATGTCAAAGTTTTATAAAGTATCAATTGTTAAAATGAAAATATTGAAGTTATTAGCTTTTAATTTATACTTACTTATTTCTACACATGTATTAATAAGAAAAACATTATTAGAAAACAAAATATAACGTGTTTTATTGCAAGGAGAGAAAGATTTTGATTCGTGGGTTTAGTGGATAAGGTGAAGTTGCTCACAAATGAAAGAACTATTTCCACCCATAGTGCACGATATTTTTTATTCCAATAGTAGAAAAGACTTCTTTGAATAGTGACAGGACCAGAATGAGTGGCACTTTCCAACCGCCGGCAAAAAATGTTTTTTCCATCACAGTCTTGATCTACCTTAAGCAATGACCCTCGAAGTTCAATCCACAAACAATAATTTATTGGGGCAATTTTTCTTGAAAAATATTGAGATCTATAGAATTTGTCTGTTATTTAACCTTTATGTGACCGTTATCAGTTTAGCTACATAAAACCATTTCTACTTATTCATTTTATAATATTAATGTGGTTTTGCAGGATTCATAAATTTGAAAGATCTGTAGATTGTATGCCAGATATACATTAAGACGGTATATAGTATATATACATATTTAGCGCAGTATGCAAAATATCGATCATACACAGTGCTAACAATTTTTTCACAGTCCTAAAATTACCTCAAATACTTAAGTTACAATTAAAACAAGATTTCACATTTGTTATCGTACAATTTTGTATAAATTTAAAAGGCAAAATTAAATTTTTTATTTCAAAGTGCAATACCGATAATTTCAAATCGATTAATATAAAACCTTAGAAATATAATTTCATACTTTTCAAAGGTAGAAAGGAATAACAAATGTAATTTAAAGAAACTTGAAGAAATAAATTTAAACACTTCTTATGTATTAGTATAATTCAAAGATTTATGTCAATTTTATTTGTATCAGAAAGATTCTATTATATATATTTAATACTAATTTTATTATATAATCAATCGTAACAATTTATTTTATGTTAGTATCAAGTTGGAATATATAGTATCTGAACAGTTTATGAAACGAAATTAATAGTTCAAGATCATTTCGTTTTTTATACTTTTACTAGGAAACTGAATATTCGAACTGAGGGCAATATAACTTTAAGTATCGCATTTTAATCAAAGCCCTAGATAAGGTCCCGATCAAGCCTTTCAATTATACCTAACCTATTGTTGAAGATTCCTGAGACTGGGCAAACCATAACTTGAGATAGAGTAGTGAAGTTCCATGATCAAGACACCCTATTGTGGATCTACTTACTTTTTCTTTCAGGGTAATTAAAAGCAAATGACTTTGCGGTCTATGAACATTCTTTATTTAACATTTTTAGTCGTCGTTAAAAATGTTATCTTTCATTTCTCAGCTCCAAGAATCATCTGAAGAAGTGAGCCTAATCTTTGTTTCTGCCTAGCTAGTATTTAATGGATGTCACAACTAGACAATTCTTGTCGTATACGAAAATCTGCAGAAATCAGATATATTGTTTTGAATTGCCTTCATTAAATTGTTGTTTAATTAATTTCATGAGTTTAATTCAAGGGTCAATCGATTTTAATTGAATCGCATCCAAGTTAATGATTATTAAAGCTTTATTTCAAAGTACAAAATCGTTTTTACCGGGATTATTAACCACATCATAAGACACATAGAAATATGCCTTTATTGTTCAAATTATCTCAAATTCAAGCATTGTTTGATGCAAATTAGTCTAAAATTTAGTTGTTTTTTCTTTGCACTTTTAGAATCTCTTTGATGCGTATCGAACAGAGTCTTATTGTAAAAGATACGACATCAATCTGGAATATACTATACGTGTATATTCTCAAGGATTATTCAAGGATACATTATTCTGAATATATAGATACATTCATAAAATCAAAACTTTGAACAAACTAACACTTTTTTAACGCGGGTGATTTTCTTCAAAATTCTATCTTATAAGTCAGATGAAATATGAAATGAAATTTAATTTACTAGATTAATTATACTCCTATAAACTAATATTCCATGAACAATTCGTTTTTATGTTTATTAATAAAAATAAAAAGAATATTTTCTTAATAAAGGAGTGACTTGAAATGTTCATTGTTCGAATAAAATTTTATTTTATCTACTTGAATAATTAAATTCATAAATTTAAAACATAAGTTATATGTTTAACAACAAAGTTAAAAGTAAAAGCTAAAGTGTTCTTTAACAGTTATAGAATTTTATGGCTACAGAACAAAACTTGATGGGAGTTGCGCTCGTTTTTAGATGTATGTTACGTGGAAACTTAAGCAGAGTTTTACTGCAGGCCGTCATTTATGCTACAGAGAAATTTTACGTCTAGAACATTTGATTTTTTTCTTCTTTTTTTTCGTAAAATCATACAAGTAGTACAATATTTGCTTCAACAGTCTGTTATTGAAGACACGACGGAAAATAAATAAAAATTTCTATAGCTTTTAGTATCCCTCATATATCTATATAAACCATAATACTTTTACCATTATATATAGTAGACCATAGATAGTATACCATAATACTATACCATAACTTGTTCATTTTTCGAAGCAATAATATACCAGAAAAAATTCATTTCAATTGACTAATAATTCAAATTTAATCATTGTTTTTCTTAATCAACTTCCACCGAAAGTTTTATTCTGTTAGACATAATTTACAAGAGACAAGAGCATAAATAAGATTTAGTAATTTAGAAATATAAGTATCACCCTTGTTCAGCTCTCGGATTTCTCTCACAGGAGTTGTTAGGGCTCAGCATCGCATTTCCTAAAAGGACCTAATCAATAACTTTACTGTTCATGATTTCAGATAATGAAAAAAACGAATTAACCTCTAAGAATCAATAATTCATTAATTATGTTACTCTAATTGTTAATATTGTACTGAAAAGATCGTGTGTTCAATAATTCTGTAACCAAAGTATTATTTAGTAGAACCATGTTTTACTCGATTGCTGAAATTATTTCAAACAATATTAATTTTTTTTCATTTTAAATTTTAGACTGCATTTTAAATGGCGGTAATTTTCAAATAAAAAATACCTATTTGCTTAAATCAAAGATTCTGTCTGATGGGACAATGATTTATCATTTTGGCTCAAATAAAAAATCAAATTTATTGAGAAGAGACGAAAATTGTCTCTAAAAATAGTCAAATCATTGAATAAGCGTTTTTGTTATTTATAATGTATAAAAGAATTTACGAATTTAATCATTTTAAAATGTATGGTTTTATGGTTTTTTAAAAAGGTCTCATGAAGTAATGCCATTACACTGAAAAATCGGTCAACTTTGACAAATTTTTCTTCGAAAAAAAAAAAAATCAAACTGTTGAATAAATGCGTTTGTGGAGCATTAATAGCACAGTCTGAAGTAATCATTAAAATTTTTTATTCATTTTTAATACAAAATGGCGTGACACCAGTCCATTCTATAAGCCACCTCCTCTTATGCAGTACTTGATAAGCAAAAGAGCACAGCCTCCAGGAATGAGTCAGGAATAAAAATCGCAATTTTTTATAAACAACAATGAATCCAAAAAAGTGATATCCATAAATTTTAGAACTACTGATTTTTAACGATGTAATTCATATTTTAAAAAAAAATATTGAGATGGAAACTTGTCTCTGAAAAGAAAAATTGGTAATAAAATTCAAACTATAATTTCTGTTATCTGCATGCTATCTGAATAGTATTGGATAAAACATTTTACAAAACTTGTGAAACATTTAACTTGGTTGGAAAGTTGGATTACATTCAACATTCAGATGCACAAAAGTATGTGTATTTCTTAATTTGTTAGAAATTTACTGTCACTATTTACTTGTAATGAAGAAACTGATATCCATTATTATATCAATTGAAAAATGTAGAATATATTTTACTTATAGTTCATAATGAATTAATTCATATATATAGTTATATTAATTATATATAGTTAAAAATGAATTCATTTCATAATAATCCTTATATTCATGAAAATATACTCCATGTAAATTCTTACTTGTAAATTCTCACAAAAATATTCTAAAAAACTACTATTTTTGTCATTTCCACGAAAATTCTAAATGTAATGATGATATTTTACTCATGAAATTGTTTATAATTTTGTACGTTTTATTATTGTCAAAATATGTTGAGTCAAAAATATAAGTAAATAAATTAATTTTGTATAACAACATAAACTTGATTTATTGGATAACAATTACTATCGAGAACCTAGTAGAAAATAAAAATTGTATTTTTCAAAATTCTTAAAAGTTACGAATTTTGATGCAAAGAATCCGAATCTGTAATAAAAAACGGGGGTTCCTATTTGAAAATTTAATGTTCGTCGAGTTTGGTTTCATTGAATATATTTTCGAAAAATATTAGACACGTGTTTTTTGTTTCCCCGATATGACGGTAATTTTTCAAGATATTTGACCATTCCGGGACTTTTGGGACACCCTGTATAAATATATATTGTGATGTGCTTTCGCGCCGTCACAAAAGGTGCTTGCTACGCGTCGAAATTACTCGTCGCGCATGCGCCGGTACCCACTGAGTCCGGTCGACCGTCAGGCCCCGTGACCGAGGAAATTTCGTCGACGGTTCAGCGTAGTAAACAAATGGCAACCAAACCAAAGACAAATAGAGTCAATAGATATCTCAAGATCATTAAAATTAATTTATATCAAATAATAAAATGGCCAGACTCCAATGAGTTATACTGAAATATAATAATAAAATTAAATATATATAAATATCCAAAATTGCAGAAAGAAACTCTCAATTTCTCAGGTAGAACATACAGCTCCTTCTCGCTTTCGCCGTAGGCAATTCTAGATAGCACGTTTTAATAATACGGAAAACTTGAATACGTTAAAGGAAACACATAATAAAATAAAAGTCTCAGGCCATTGGAATTAAGGAGCCGATTATAATTAAAAAAAAATAAGATCAAATAGTGAAAACAAATATCTGAAATTTAATTACTTTCAACATTCGACTTAACAATTTTTTAAAATTATCGACAATAAAATCTTAAATGTCCAGAAAATCATGTAATCCAGAGCTCAAACCATTGGCCTAAGTATAAAATCACTCTATTATGATATTATCACTGTTGAATCTGCCATGGAAAAAGAAAGTCATTCGACCCGAACCTATTTAAGAGGGAATATACATATACAATTTTCAAAAAAAACTATTTTTTATTAAGTATTCGTAATGTACAATATCTCAAGAATGTTGTGTTAAATTTCTAGATTCTAATTCGAAATAGCTTAACCGCAATGGAAACTTTAATCGCGTTTTTCTTATAACTATGTTTTCAGATGCGGTTGCTACGATATCTCTAGATCTACTCAACCGATTCATTCGAAATATTATGTGCTTGTAGTAGAAATATATATCTAATTGATCAAATAAAGATTTGTCAAAATTATTTGTTTGTTTATTCATAAAAAAATAAAAAGATGTTTTGTTCATCAAAAATAGCCATTTCCTCATGTTTCATAGTGCCATTTTGTTTAAATAATAAAAATTCGAGAAAATTTTATTATATCAACTAAATTTATTTTCCCCCAACACTCTCCACTTGAAATTTTTTATTTTAAAGGAAAACTCGCGGAGATATCGTGGCAACCGGAAATCATTTCAAAAAAAGATGTTTAATAAACTGATAAACATTTCATTGTTTATTAACAAAATCAACTTTTTAATGTTTCAAAACATTCTTAGAATATTGAACAATCCAAGTTATATTTTATTATAAATACTGTGGGGTACTACGTCTGATAGGCGTGAAATGATATGTGTGTATGTAAGATTTCCGTGTTACGCGTTGCTAAGAGCTGAGCAAAAACAAAAATTAAGTAACCTATAACAAAAGAAAGCGGAACAGATTAAGTTGTGTGTAATCAAAGTTTAAGTTTGATGTATAAGAAAAAATAAAGGTGTTACGAAATAAATTAAAAAAAAGAAATAAAAGTGTTGACACATTTGGGGACTCATCCGGGATGCGATTTGTTTTTCAAAGTGATATGAAAAGTAATGCTGAAGATTTCTAACTATTTTATTAAAGAAATTTGTGTCGGTTTTGATAACCAAAAATGTTGAATCCAAGAAAGCTAACAAATGAACAACTGTGAGCTCTGTTGCGTGATCAAAGCCTTGTGACATCTGGTAATAAGGCTGAAATGTTGAAAAGACTGTGGGAAGCTGATCTAACGAGTGCATGGACAGTTGGCATTGAGGCACAGACTGAAGATGATATTGGCGAAGATAATAATACAGAGGAAGAAAACGTACGAAGACTTAATAATAATGAGGAAAACAAGCCTATAAAACATGGAGACGCTGATCATCACGTGCGAAATGAGACAGCTGCATTCAATCAGAGTGTGCAACCGATTACGTCGACCAATACACAGGATGAAAACAGAAGCAATAATTAGCATGAAGTATATGAACAGCAAGCATCTGGTGGTTGCTATCTTGGTTTGAGAATGCCGAGTTTTGGTGCACAGCGATTTGCAGAACTGCTGAGGCCAGCATTTGGTGACGAGAACATCAGTTTGGCAACTTTTCAATGTGAAAGTGATATTATAGATAGAGAACGACAGCTAGCGAAATGTGAGATAGAGCTACTTAGATGCAAGGTAGAGTTGCTGCGACACGAAAGAGACAGTGCAGTAAGTGATTATTCGTTGCGACACGGAGTGAATATAGCGGGTCACTCTGATGCGCAAGTAAGTTTAAATTCAATTGCTGACACATTAAAAAAATTTGACGGTGACACAGACAAATGCAAAAATTGGGCTAAGCGAATGCAATTTTTGAAAGACGTGCATAATCTTACTAAAGAACAGACTAAAGTACTTTTCGGTATGCGTTTGACAGGCCGCGCAGAAGATTGGTTCAATTCGCGAGCGGAATTATATGTATTGTCGTTCGATGAATTGCTTCTCGAATTTAAACAAATGTTTTGTGGTAAAATGAACAAATGTTCAGCCAGGTCGAAATTCATGGAACGAACTTGGACAGTTAATGAGTCTTTTCGGGATTACACTTATGATAAAATTATTTTAGGGCAGTTAGTACCTATTGATAACGATGAATTGATTGAAGATATTATCGAGGGCATTCCTAATGAGGCTCTCTGCAACCAGGCGCGTATTCAGAGATATACTAATGTAGATCTGCTTATGCTGGCATTTGACAGAGTAACTTTGCGCCGATCGTTTATTGATGTTAAAACAAATGTCAGTAAACTGTGTAAATCAAGCTCAAGCGCGACAAATCAACGCTGCGTTTTGTGTGGTGGTATAGGCCATGCGAGAGATGTGTGTCCGACCAAGAAAAAAGGACGTAAATGTTTCAAGTGTGGCGAATGTGGCCATATTGCGACGAAATGCAAAAAAGAAAAAATAGGTAATCTTTCGTGTGCAATAAATGTTAATAAAACAATAAAATTTATCAAAATTGTTTATGTAACGGAGGTTTGTTTACAAGCTCTTGTAGACACGGGCAGTGACATTTCACTGATCAAAGCCAGTGCTTATCTGTCGATCAGAGCACCGAGACTCAGTAATAATAAGCTAAGTTTCAGAAGAATTGGTTCAGAATCAATAAGCAAATTTGGCTATTTCACAACTGAAATAACTATAGACAATTCTAAATTTTAAATCTCATTGAATGTTGTGGAAGACATCCTTATTAAAAGTGTCGTGCTAATTAGTTCAAATTTCTTGGAAACCGTAGACTCTAGGTTGACAAACGGTTAACGGTTAGGTTAACGATATTGTTGACATGAGCTTTTGACTCATTATACCGGTTGATTTGAGACAAACCGCAAGTAAATTCTAACATTATAAATACTACAAATTAAATCATCATAAACTTGACAATAAAAAATTATAAAAATTATCACGATTGCAAACTATCACATGCAATGAACAAAAATTTCCTCTCTAAAACATGTTTATGTCCATTTGACAATATAATTGTTATATTTTCGACATGATTTTCATTTTCACTGCTTCTTCTGACAGATTCAATCGTCGCAATTGTTCCATTAACAAGCCCTAAAGTTAAGTCAATATTTCCACGAATCATTATTTTTGCGCCTACTTTAACAGTAATTATTTTGGCAAGCCCAGCTGTTCGAGACGTATCGTCTTCATGCTTTTGTAATAATTTTAAGGCTTTAGTTTTTAAATAATTGGAGCAATCTGTTGTGTCGGAAGCTATAAGTTTTATTTCTTCTGATGGTATACGGAACAACATGGCAGAGTTTAATGCATCGCATTGGTTACATGTTGGAAGTAAACATACTGTATCAATAGGCAAAGTATTAATATAGTTACATAAATTTTGTGACCGATCTTCAAAATCGATTCCTTTTAACTTAATTTTCCGTGTTTCCAGAATTTTTATATCTGCATCAGTTGTAAGTCCAATACGAATTTTAGATAATATATCTTTATATATATAATCACCTTTCTGACGCGTATTTATAGTTAGTTTATCGTAGGAGAATAGGGACCACAAATTATAAGAACACATAGATCCAACATATTTTTCAATTTTTGACTTCGATAATTTAAGATAAGCTGGATCCTCATGGACTGGAGGAAGTTGTAATAAATCGCCAAAGAACAGAACGTGTTTCTTTCCAAACCAGCCATTATCCTC
>JABFQD010003832.1:0-12598 GCA_022817045.1 Psix sp. ZL-2020 | reverse complement strand
AAAGAATTTAAATAATAAAAAATTCTAATCTAATGAAAGTATAATTTTAATGAATTAAAGTGTAGAGAAAAAATAATTATTTAGTAATGTACGATAAAAATATACGCGTTAAAAATTAGGATAACAGTAGATATTTTTACAATGATTTTATATACCAGAGATGAGTTTCCATATACCTCATCTCTGATACCATGCTTTCTACCGCTTTCTCTTTTTTTTCAGATAGACAATCGCTATCTACTTTATCGACAGCAGTTCTGTTCAGAGCTAATATAAAAGTAATGGAACTCAAAGGGCACTGCTAACGTGCAACTTTTCTGGTTCCCAGTATAAGCATAGGGCTAGCAATCTTCTCTCATCTCTGCTCGCGACACTCGAAAGACACCACCCTCATAATGAAGGATACTTGATGCCAAATGCACTTTTAGCTTTTACGCTTGCTTTACTACTTGATTTAAACTACGCGCTTTTCTTCACTGCTATCTGTTTTTTAACTATATTATAATTAATTTTAAACCGAAGAGAAGTCTACGAAGTACTGGGAGGCTAGGCGTGGATGAACGATGTAGATTCTACCGCAGCGTTTACTGAATGTTACTTGATTGAATCTCTGAGTCGCCATACGCAGGTGAGAGTTTTTCCGTTTATTAGTAGTGTGATACAAAGTTGAAACCGAAATGACTGCAATACCTACGTATACTGAAAGTTCAAATTGACTGTGTTTAGACATTTTAATTGCGTGTTGAAATATATCTATGTTTGAGGTGACTTTCTTTAATGCTTTAAACGAATTATATTCATCTCTGAAAAGGGACGACGGGACGTTCGTCTACCATTGCATTTTCTGAGCCAGAAAAGTAAATAGAGTCCACGGGTCACTCGTGCTTTATATGTCAATTTATTCTGACATAAGTTGAAAGTAACATACCCTCTGTCTGCAAGCGATGAATTACGCATCATATCGATAAGCTTCTGTAAATTATAATTTGGCGCCAATTGCTGTAACTTGATTGATTGTTTCGTCGAATCAGTTACTCTTAGAGACGAGTTCACAGTATTATCTTTATTATTATTCTTTTGTTGTAATTAAAATGAGATATCAGTATAACATACACAGTCTCATTATTCGAAATCCCTGATCAAATTAAGCTATACTTGGAAATATTAAAATAAGTTTTACATAGAACATCATTAAAACTGTAATTATACTCAACTATATTAAGACCCTTATAGTCTACTTGTGAAAAGGAGAACCATTTACGCGTAATTATTGCACACCATGTTTGAAAAATCAAACCCATATTGAAAGAAATATTTAAAAACAAAATTCGAAATGATCTTCATTATTGCAACTTGTTGGCGTTATCACTAGGT
The DNA here is from genome assembly GCA_022817045.1 of Psix sp. ZL-2020. Classification (NCBI taxonomy): domain Eukaryota; kingdom Metazoa; phylum Arthropoda; class Insecta; order Hymenoptera; family Scelionidae; genus Psix; species Psix sp. ZL-2020. Next base: position 11,224 of record JABFQD010003832.1, on the reverse strand, counting down.
CGAGTCGACTGCAATTGTAGTTTAACTGAATAAAGACGTGTCGATTAAATAAGATTATTTTTATATACTTTGTTTGCATGTTTACCTTTACTTATTATCATTATTATTATTGGAAGAGGGGATAAATCGAAAATTTATCCTCACTCAGCGAAATGATATAAAGCGTAAAATTTATTCATTCGAGTTAGTTAGTTACATTTTCTAGTTCAAATTATAGCGCAAAATCAGTCTGATTAGTCTAGATCAGCTGATACTTGGAAGGGGCGGAGCATAACTGTTAGACTTTAAATTCATATTTGGTAATTAAGCATGTGTTTTGAGTGTGTCAAAGCCGAGTTGTCTCGCAATTAAAATTAAAATCAAGAGTTCTTGAAATCAACATAAAATCTTAGGTCGATTAGTTAAAATCCCGAGTTAGTAATAAATTTATGCAGTGTTTGCATTCAGTGTCTGAACTGAATGTTTTAAACAACGTTCTGTAAATAAAATTATAGTATTGTCTTGTTTGTCTGTTGTAAGCGTCAAAACGACAAAATTGCATTAGAAATTAATATCTTAATTGGTCTATTGTCTTGTTGTGACATGCCAATTATAGATTAGATAAGGTTGACACCTGACAGCAAGCCGAGTTTTGGAGCATCTATTTTTTTTAAGTTCACTCGGCTCGTATTGAATTTGTGTTTTGGTCGAGCGAAAGATTCTTGCCTTGCCCGTATTATACTAAACAGCTGATTTAAGTACCGTTATGTGTTTATCAGCTGTTGGAATTAAACGCTAGTCAAATTTCATGTAGAAATTTTAAATCGAGTATAATAACTCGAACACAAATAAAAAAAATATTACTTGATTTTTTTTATATTGATATGGTTGTTGTGGACTTGGTTTTACTTATCAACGTTATATTCTATAGCATTTGCTTTGCGCAAATTTTTCTAAAAAATTTTGTTTGAAATAGTTTGAATATCAAAATCATGAAATGAAAAATTATGCAATATAAACGACTTTCAAAGACAGTAAATTTTAACGATGCAATTTAAAATTTCCATCTATTTTATATAACTATTATGTAATAAATATAATTTTCAGACAAATATCCAGTCATTGAGTTTTTTACATATCGCCATCATTGTTAATTTCATTAGTGTATGAAGTATATTTAAAAGTTAGAGACATAATATTTTGTTAGTAAAACTGCTCAAGAAAAGGTGTTTCAGGACACTTCTGATACATTTTAAAAAAAATTACTTAACATAAAAACGAACGAGCTTACTCAGAAATTTCCAATACGGATTCCTACTTTTTATTGCAGATTTGGATTCTACTAAAAACAATAAATAAGTTCTGTTTGAAATTTTTTTTGGACTTACAATGTTGTTTTTGTGTGATTTTTTGCAAGATTGTTTTGTTTCGTTTGAAAATATTTCAGGAAAACGAAAACAAACTGATGACATTTGTTTTGATTCTTTCATTTAAATATACGAAAATTCCTTGTACAGAAATCAGAAAGTAATTTAATTGTCTAACAACCATTCAGAATGCCAGATTTTTCTGTGAATGAAATGGTGGATATTCTCATTGTATTAGGAGAATGTAATCATTCGTACTGAAGGGCTGTGGTGTTATACCGAAGACGTATGATGTAGCAGAAGAATCATTTCACGTCACCGAAAGTAAAACACTATCGACAAATACGATATGATTTCCAGACTTATCACCGTCTCAGCGATGGTTCATTTCAATTACGAGATGTCAATTCACGGAATTCAGACCCAAGTTGGCATTCCGAAGGAGACTGCAAGATGGTAGTTACAATTGTCAGAGTTTCATCCATACCATCTATCAAGGAATCAAGCTTTGACAGAACAGGATCATGAACAACGGTGATTATTTTGTCAATGGGCTATTCGACGCTACGAAATGACAAAAACTTCTTCAAATAAGTTATGTTTTCTGACAAGTTTATTTTCTGCAGCAACAGATTAGTGTAGAAGATTTCTAGTAAATCAAATGGATTTTTTTAATTAACCAGAAGAAAAGAAAACCACGATAAACTTTTGGTCACAGATCTATTCAATTAATTATTTACAATAATTAAAATTGTACAAAAGTAAGCTTATATTTTATTGAAAGTTGGTGGCACGACAAACGAACTCAATCTAAATTTTTTACGCGCGCTTCTTTCCTCGTTGACTCGTTTGCTCCGGTTTTGCACCACCAATCAGTGCCGCGACCTCTCGCGTCCCTCAACTTTCTGATCAAAACAAATAGTCACATGGCCAAAAATCCCACATTAGTGAGATAGCATAACAGTTATTATTGTTCCCTGGTAAATCCTTGTTAAATGCAGCAAATAGATTAACACCGTCCGTCCGTGAATATATGTTTTTGTATTTTTCACTCAATTTAAATGCGACTTGTAAAATCGAAAATGTAAGATTTTTATATATATAGAGGGATTTTTTTATTTTAAGAATCTTGTTAAGAAATAATTCGAGTTAATTATTTGTTTTCCAGCAGATGGCACTGTAATCGTAGTAAATACAATTTTTCACTATTCCGGTGAAATTGCACCAGGGGATGAAAAAACATGGTTGTGTTTAAAAAAATCGTATAAATGTTGATAAGAGTGAGCACCTCCCAACCTCTGATAGAGGGCGGGGGAGGGGGGGTGGTTACTTTTAAATTTTAAATCGAACAAATTTCAGATTAGTTTCACATCGTTATTGACATTCAAAAGTGAATGAACTAGGGCTAAAAAGAGATAATTTTTCCAAGATCTTCTTGCTGAAACGTTCTAAAATAAAAAGAAAATAAATTTTTAATAAGTTAGGTGAGTTCCCTAGCCAATTCCCCCAACGGGGTACTTGTTTTGGGTGCGTCCTCTTACCTCTCACCGTCGAGGTGCTTGTTTCAGGTAAGTCCTTTTGTCTCTCCATAACGGGGTGCTTGTTTTAGATGAGTCCCCTTGCCTCTTACCGTCGGGGTGTTTGATACAAATAATCATTTCAACAAGTGCTTAAAAACTTGGTTACCCACTGCGATACATTTATTGATTCACACTGTGAAAGATTTAACACAATTACGAAGTTTTTCGGGCATCTTATAACATGCAGCGGTGATTCGTTTAATCATGCTCTCGCATGTTGGTGGCTGTAATAAAAAAATCACTCTATATAACTGCTGAGTAAGACAGAGACGACGCGTCCGAGAATCCTATGAGTTCAATGCGCGTGCTCTTGAACCGTACCAACATGGTATTTTTTAACTCCAAGTTTCGGTTAATGGCGAATACATGGATTGTCAATCTTTATACATTCGTTTTGAAATATTTGCATCCCAATTAATTTTTAATAACCAAATTTGTTGCATAAATTGTGTATATTTAACTGTTACTGGAGGAATCCAACCCATAGGAATATTCGGGCAGTCAGGGATATTTTTCGTATAGTAAGATTAATTGCTTTTTCAGGTTCATGATACGATATTAACCGAATTTGATAGCCATTTATTCGAAGAAAGTTCGGCTTGCCCAAACACAGAAATTACATCGTTTTTTATTTTCAATAAATCATTCATTTCATGAGATCTAGCAAAGACATCGTCCACGTAAACGCTTGTTTTCAGTCTTTTTGCAATTTCGGGAAATGATTCTTGACACTTGAGATACCTAAACACATGTAAACAAGGCGCACAATAAGAATTATAATATGATATGAAAATAGATGTCTTCGCTAACAAAACAATGATAATGCAATGTGCATTCAAGATGCGAAAAGGTAATCAATTCAAATAAATGATAAAATTAGATTTTCAGAATAATAAACAAATAAATATCTACTACTAAAGCAATTAGTTATTAGTAAAATAATGAAAAATAAATAATTTCAAATCAATTAAGTCAAATGCATCTAAATATTACTCAAAGTCAATAGTGCCAAAAGCAAAATTAGTACAAAGCAAGATGGTAGTACAAAGCAAAACATAACCAGCAAGATCCAAAGTAGCGACTTAACGACAAATAACAATTAAAAAATTTACAATAACTTACTTGAACAAACACTAAATGCATATAAACAAACATAGAAAATCACAATAACAATACCTATAATAATTTATCACGATAATTTTGGAGTTATTAACCTTTTAGGCTCAAATGTAAATAAAGATAAAATTGGAGCAGTTTATTTTAAACTCGGTTGCACGCCTCCTGAAATGGCATGAAATAAGAAAACATTTTCGTCACATTATTTTTCGAAACCAATGATAGACGGGAGCATGGAAACAGAAATACTTTTTTACCATTTTCACAAGAGCTGAAATATCTAGAGATTCACCTGACTCGTATATCATCTATCTGTGTATCGTATGTACACATCATATGATGTGTACATTAATAGTCGGTGATAACAATGTTTCAAATACTGATATTAACGAAGAATGCATTTTTAATGGATGAAAATTTTTTCACGTTTTAGACAATATAGCATGCGATATAATGCATGATCTTTTGGAAGGAGTCTGCCAGTATGACTTATCGAAATTGAAACTTCATTATATTGATACTGGATTTTTTTACTTTGAAAAATTTAAATATTCTATTACGAGGTTTCGATTATGGAATTAGTTATGCTACTAATCGTCCACCATTTATCCTCCAGCAAAAATTAGTCTCAGAAAAATTAGGATTTTCTACTTCCGAAATAGTTTGTTAAGTAAAATTTTTTGTTTTACTGATTTGTAATTTGATATCAGAAAAATATATATATTGGAATTGTTACATTTATTCAAAAGATATTGTTGATTTCGGAAGTGAAATGTCGCAACCGCATTTTGACATCACTGCTCGAAGTTCGAACAGCATAAATTGATATTTGGAGTAACCGGTCCTGAGGAAACAAAATAATCAATCATCAACAGTTTGGTACATTACTGTAACATAACTTTATTATGCATAGTATTTATTATGTATAATAAAAGTCTTACACTTTGGCAAAATGCTTATACTGTGTCGAACATTGCTCAACATTGTCTCACAAAAGTTGGACCCAACCATGGAAAAGCTTTCAATATCATATCCAGTATTAATATTGTTAATTATTTTTTGTGTCATTTGTTTATTCAAATGATGTACAACTGTTGGGGTAAAACATCAACTTTGCTTTTGATTGTGAGCAAGCAAGATCAATGTCATTACTAGATGTGTGAAAATTTTTATTGAAGTGTATTATATTATTGTTCAGTAATCTTTATAATAATAATTGCATGAACACATTCATACAATACAGAACGTTTAAAAATGTAAACAAAATCTATATTGTTACAACAAGATATTAAAATAAGAATACATATACTTTTTCTGCTTCCTCCATCAAAAGCGCCATTTTTCGTGGCTGTTTTGCGCAACAAAAGCTTGACTTTTCGGGACAGTTTCCAGACACGAAAAGTGAGGTTTTTGAGGTGCTGGCGTCACACTCGAGGCCCGAGTATTACAGGCGCATGCGCATTGTTGCTTTCTCAAGTCGAACAGGCGTACCAACTTATAAAATATAAAACGCGCAACTCTCGGTCTGCTGATACTGCTGGTCGCAACATAACATTTTTTTTAAGAAGCAAACCTGTAAATGTGACCATGTTAGAAAATTGGTGCAACACAAATGAGAATTTACCATCGGAAATCGTGGCACAAGCAGCCGAAGCGCAGGCACAAATGATTCCAGATGCTTCCTCGAACAAATATAATTATCAGTACAAAGAGTACTTGGACTGGAAAGAGAAGAAAGGCGATTCATCATTCAATTCAGAAAATGTTCTCCTCGCTTATTTCCATGAAAAGTCGCGTATGTATGCACCTTAACAATGTGGTCTATATATTTAATGATATGCAAAAAACTGATCGAAGAAGAAAACATTAACATTAGTAAGTACGCGAAATTAAGAGCAGTATTGAAAAAATTAAACGTTGGATACGAAGTTCAAAAGGCATTAGATTTTACGGCAGAAAATCTTCAAAGTTTTCTGAACAAAGCATCTGACAGTTTGTACTTGGATATAAAGGTAAACATTACTCAATAAAACTTTAAAGTAAAATTTTAAAAATAGAAAATTTAAAAAAAATCGAAATTTTTAGGTTATTGCAATATTCGGAGTATTCGGTGCATGCAAAAAGACAGAGTTAGTCAAATCGACTGTGAATGATATTGAAAACCAAGGCAATTTTATCCGCGTTCATATACGTAAGGAAATCTCCAAGAACTACGAAGCGCGGGCGTTTGTCATCGAGGGTGGATTTCGAGAAATCGTTTTGAAATTCATAAGCCTCCATTCAGAAGATTACAATGAAACGTGATTCTTCATCAGTACGAATGTGGACGTGAAAAGTGAGCCAAGCAAGTTATTGGAGAACACAAGATGGACGATGCACCAAAGATTATCACTACCTTTCTCAACTTATCAAATCGTTCATAAAACAACAAGCTGCGAGATTATTGAGTGCGAACATTGCTCTTGATACAGGTCAATACACACTCTTGTTTTTATCTTCCCGTAACAATTTTTTTCCTGCTACCTACATTAAAAGTATGACTTTTCGAGGCTGAAAACCAGCCCGAAAAGTTTTGCTTTTAGGGACTCACATTGAATTTGTAAAAGTTGTCAACAACATGAGTCAAAAACAATAAATTTATCCAAATCTATTAACCATTTGTCAATATTTACATGAACATAAAAATATTCAAAATAACATTACAGAATTTAATTATATTCAAAATTATAAATACTGACAATAATAATAAATATTTTTTTAATGATTATTTTTTATATAGTTATTTACAATAGTTATTCCTAGTCACAGCCAATTATTAAAATCAATTTCAAATTATTTAGTTTCAAACCTTTTGCTATTTTATTTTATTTTGTATAAAGCTTTAATTTATTACCAATTAATTTTTCTTTTAAAAATATTCTAATCTATTTCGGAACCTCTCGCGGGGGGGGGGGGGCTTTGCCCCTTCGACCCCCTAAGCAATCATTTTTCTTGAAATTTAATTTTGAAATAATATTGAGTTTAATTTTCAGGAACTAAAAATAAAAATCGTACAACGCAAGGATCAGTCAGCGGGAGCGCCAGTATATTTGCATCACAACGGACCAAAACTTCTGAACCTGCCATTGTGACAAAGGATAGTTCATCAGACGAAGAGGATTTAGTTCCATTTGCATCTCAGCAAGTTATTTCCGATGTCTTGCCAGATGATATTTCCGATATTGAACAGACACTTGCAGATATTTTAGAGAATGATCACGCAGAAAAACAACCTGGTAAATATATATTTATAATTTTAACACAAACTATTTTTAGACTTGGATTCCAACCAACATCTAAACGATATTGGTTGGAACGTCTATGAAAATCAAAATTAGAGAGATCACTTTACTCTTGATCCATGTTTTTCTGGCAGCGATGACGATCTCCTGGCTACCACGGACTTGTCAAAGATAACAGAAGAACCACTCAAGAATAAGACCAATGAACCGTCAGTCAAAAAACCGATAATAAAAAAATGCGAGACCCCAAAAACTGTGATTTATAAACTTAATAATTTTATTTTTCATATTTATAAAAAAACAATTTGAATTCTGTGATAAAACATTGAACTACGATTGATCCATAAACAAGGAGTTTGTGATACTAATTGATAATACAAATTATTTAAGTACAAAGAGATATATATATGAGAGTATAAGACAATATAAGTAAAGTATAGGAGAGAAAAAACTATGAACATAATAAAGACTTTGTAATAATAAAGACTACTTTATATTAATTGATCTTGAAATAAAAACGTTATCAAAAATCTATGATCTATTGATTTTTATTTGAAAGTAATTATTATTATGACAATTTCGATTGGTGATATATAGAAATTGATACGACTGCGGTGATGAAAAATTAAGTTTACCTAATTTATTTTGTTAAAAAAAATGTTCCTCTGATTTTAAATCAAACTAAAAGTTTAAATTGGCGGCATTTTGATTCGTCACCGGTCCGTTTGTTCCATTTCTTCTAAACTTTATTTCTTAAAGTATTTCAGTTAGCTTGCTAATTCGAAAAATATACGAGTATTTGAGCCACTCAAAGTGGTGCTTTTGATGGATAGAGTAGAGAAAATACAATATGCGCTACGGCCCACAAGTGCGACTTCGTGGCTCGTGGGTTGGCAGCCCTCGCTCCGCTCGGAAGGCCAACTCATTTGCCCCGAAAAGTCGCACTTTTAAGGCTAGCAGCACAATATACTATTGCTCAATAAATGTACATTACAGTTGAGAGTGCCAGCGGCACCTTAGGCTCATACGACGTTTTACGTGTTAAAGCAGCAGGCCGTCTTTGGAAACTAACTTGCTTGAGTGACGATCACGGCATGAGAGTACGGTTAACATCTCTTTCGGCTTCTGCTTTGATGCATAAATTAATAAAAACTGTTAACACATATTATTATTATTATACTTTTATTTTCATTCTATTCAAATTTAGTTTTATCTGATGAATTATATATATCATCACCGTCGTTGATGTTTGTTGAATTGAATTCAGGTCTTTCCTATATATATATACACTGTGAAAAAGAAATGCTGAAAATTTAGGTAAGAAGCCTGGCTGTGGTTGATATAGTTGGAGCAGGCATGTTTCTAGCTGCTACAACAAGGTGGCTGTCAAATTTTACAGTCCCCGTATAGCTATATCAGCAATGCCTTTCTAACTGCGCCTAATCTTGCTGAATCAGCTAGGTTGAAGACTGGTCCAGCAAGATTCACTGCAATTTTGGAAAAAGAATTAAAATATTTCATTCCTTATCCCCTAATCACGGGCTTTTATTACATTTTCATGTAAATGTGATTGCCCGTTGAAGGGGTTTATAAGAAATAAAATGTTTCCAAATTGTTTTCCGGTGTAATAAGAATAACTTCTTCATTTATTTAATAAATGATTGTCATTTTAATGGAATTTTTATTTCCATTGTTTTATTACAAAATTTCTATTTTAATTAATTATTATCAAAAATAATAATTTTAAAAACATAATAATTTAAAATTTTTATTATTATATTTAATACAAAATGAAAATTATTAAAAGTTTTAATGAACATTCTGCTTTTGAATTGAATGTTTCGTAATGTTTTTATATTATTAATATAATAAAGTTTTAGCCAATTAGCTGCTACTTCAGCTATTAGGCTGTACCCAACTTTCTCTTTTGTGCCTAAACCTAAACCTAACGGTTCAGGAAAGCACTTTTGGCCAGAATCGTGCGGAAAAAAGTCGTGAAAATCACTTGCACGTATCAGTGAGATATTTTGACCATAATTGTTAAAATATTGTTTGTTTTTAAACATTTGTTGTGACTTTTCGTGCGTCAGTGACACTACGCAAATATGCTGGACGGCAGAATATTGGATTTTTTGTGCCAGGAAAATATGGAGCACCTGACGCCTGCTCTAGAAGGTATGTGCTGCTTTTTTTATGTACATTGATCTCGTGCTTTTTTCATGATACACCTCACCTACATTCTTATTTCATTCGAATCGTAATGCTTGCATTACATCTATTTTTTAAGCATTTAATAATGATTTTTTTATTATTATATTGAAAATCCATAATTATAATTATTCTGCTTTGGTTTCCATTTTTCACGGATGCAGAGTGACGTTTTAATGTCCAAAAAAAAATAACCAAGTAAATTTTTAACTTAATTAATTAAGTTAAGTCATAAAAGTAGCGAAAAGCTTAACGCACAGGTTACACAGGCCCATCCGAACATCAGACAAGAGGTGCAGCTTTCTCTTTTTGATAAAAACACACTATGTATGCTGGTGAATTTTTGTGTAACGGCCCAGGTATACTTATACCTAAAACAAAAGTCGATAAAAATTCTAAAGGAACGCCAATCGTGATTTTAACATGCAATATACATATGATACATTTAAAATAAACATTAATAATAAGAATTTTTATAGCAAAAAATTAATTTTCACATATTTGATACGGAAAAAATCGTGAAAAATTCATCCGAAAAATACTTGATCCGCCCAAATGCCGTAAATTGTCTAAACTTTTTTAACTTTAAACGCGTGTAGTTATTTTAACACGCAATATTCACATTGTAAATTCGAAAAAAAAAATGAATTGTGTCTGTTGATGCAAGCCAAACTTAACTTTTTGTAAAATTAAGCGCATTTTTGTAATTGAAAAGAATAATGTATTATGAGTTGGTTAGCCGCTCAGGTCACCATTCGATAGGTATCGATTCCGCCAATCCAGATAAACCTGCGATCATGAAAAAATCCAAAACAATAAGGAAGGAGGGCACAGATAGGGCGATTGGCAGATTTCTTTCAAAGTTGAACGACAATTTTTCCGCCCAAGCCGAGTGTTTGGCCTAGGTCAAGACCTAAACAATGATAGATTCGCTGTCTAGGTATTATCGGAACGTCTCACACGCCTACAATAACAACATAAGCCAAAACGATAATACAAATGCACGAATCAAATAGCGATTCTAATTACTTTTAAAATAATTGCAATAAATACATTTGGTCGCCTATTTATAATAATTTATAAAGGTAGTGGGATCAAATTTAATAAACTGTTGTGAAATTATACGGCCCGCTGAAATGTTACGATTCTGTATCTCTCTTCGTTTTCATGGATTGTAAACAGCTAGATCTGTCATTATTTTAATGACAATTTAATAATTATATTTGCAGGGGGCAGATTGAAGTAACTACTAAAACTAATGTTTTACTTCATTAGGGCTGATGTTGCGAGAATTGAACGTGGTTATAATGGCGTCTTGTTGACTAAACGGGGTAATTGTAACGGATATTCGGGGTTTATTTAAGCGTTTCGGCGCTGCATCGATTCTGCCCGCGTCTGCTACGATGAAAAAAACTGTTGACGCCATTATAACCTGTAACTGGAATCTCGATTTTACTCAAGAAAATTCGACTTTCCAATTATCTATAATTTCTCAAATACAATTAAATACAACCTTAATGTAAAATGAAATAGAATTTAATTAATTTAATTTTCGAAATTTACAACTATGATAAACTTTAATTCAAACAAAAATGGCGTTGTTGGCTAACTTGACGAAATTTATTTATTATACTTGACACAATTTATTTATTAATATCTAAGAAACTAAACTGAATAACTAACCGATAATCTC
>JABFQD010003831.1:0-12599 GCA_022817045.1 Psix sp. ZL-2020 | reverse complement strand
AAATACATGTTTTTGTTATGTTAATCCTAACGTTAAATTTTATTTACTCAAAACATTTTTAAATTAAATATATGAAATACAAAGTATATCATTTTTTTTACTGTTCAATAAATTAAATAATAGTGAATAAAAATCATATATTTATCAAAGTTGATTATAATATTTAATAAAAATTGTATAATTCGATTTAACTAAATTTAATGAAAACTTATAGTATAGAATTAACATAACATAACATTTCAAACAAATTTATAAAATAGTTAAATCAAAATTAAAACAAAATTTTTATTTGAATCAGGTACTTCGTCCGCATCCAAATTGCCTTTGTCCAATTCGACTGTGGTGAATAATGTAAACGTTGTTGCGAAGATAAACAATACGCTTCAAAATGTTATGACTAAGTCCAATGCCTTAAAACAAGATGTGCCCGTTGATGCAGCGAGGTTACAGACTGGGATTACTAAGCCAAGTTCAAGTAAAGGTGGAGATGTAGACGACATACCGCTAAACAGTCGTATACCATCGCCCGTCAAGCCCAAATCAACTGTTTTAAATCAAACCTCGAATGCTCAACAAGTGTTGATCAAAAGTCAAATCGAGGCTGAAGTGCCCAATCATACGAATGAACATAAAATAGGAGGAGGTGTGTTTATAAATAAATTAATTATTATATATTAATGTTATCCTATTTTTTTTTTAATTTTTTGAACAACATTATAATATTCAATTAAATTAATAATTAATATTAAATTATGTTCATAGGAAAAACAAAGAGAAGGGACTCAAAGAAGAAAAGCGAATCTGGGGAGGGTTTGCTTAGGGAGCAAAATTTGTTGTCCGGTGGAAGGATGTTGGATAGTCAAGCGAAGTGGCGAAAACTCGGTTATAAAGGGGATCCGAATCAGCCAGTGAAAAAAGTCGAAGGCAATGCTACTACGAATGACGTTAATACGACAAAAAAAGCCAGTGAAGTCAGGAGGACAAGCGACGGAGATATTAGCAGACCTGGAATGGAAAAGTCTGCGATCCTCAATCCTGTTTCTTCGAGACTCAATGAAGTCAACGGCATCCGAAAGGATCTTGCGAGTCAAGAGAAACGGAGACGATTGAGTTTAATGGATGAAAAGGAAATGAATTTAACAGGTATTTAAAATAAGAGATAAAATGTAAAATAAAAGAGATCTATAAAATATTACAATTCTTACATATGAAAGACGAAACTGAAAAATTAATGATATAACCTCTCTTTTTGATGCACATAATATATGCAAATGTTATTTTTATGTAAATTTCGTCTACTTTTTCTTTCTAATATTAATGTTTGCGATTGATTTTTTAATATTTTTCATATACATTAGAGATTAATTAAAAAATAGATTGGCGGATCGACGGTATATTAAAAATAAGGTATAATTAATTTGATCCTACTGTATCATTAAATGACTTATAGTTCCTCCATAATCAATTGTCATCGTATATTTCAAATTTGTATAATACATTAGATGAAAAATTACTTTTGTAAATAAGGAAAAAAAAATTCATACTGTTAATTAAATATTCACTGAAAACAATCAAAAATACTATAATTAACTGGATTGAATTTCAATTACAGTTTCTATATATGTAATACAAATGTAATAGATCAGTGTAAAAATACGAATTCAAACTCAACATATAAAGTATTTTTATTCCCTTATAGAATTTCAAAACGTCGAGCTGACAACATATCTGCAGAACCAAAAAGCAGCGGCAGCAGTCGAAAGCGCATTCCAGAACGCGGTGCCAAGTAGTAAGGTGGCATCAGTAACGACGGCGTCAAACACATCAGTGGCGACAGTCGTAGCAACAACTGTGACATCTAACACGTCGCCAACTTCTGATGGTTGCGATGTCACAATGACAAAAGTGACGTCGGCAACGACGCAGCCGAGTGTGCCTTGCAGTCAAGAATCGAAAAGCGATAATCCAGTGTCAAAGGCGATGACTCAACCACTGGCTCGAGTGGTGGCAGCAGTGACGAAAGCAAAAACAGCCGAAGGGATTGATTCGGCAGCAAAACCAGGGTCGCCTGTGAAAACTCAAAATCTTGGGCAGAAATTGAAAAACCATCTGTTGCCGAAATCCGAAGCAGGAGGATTAGGTCTACTGAGTCGGCACAAGCCAGTGCCGGAAACGCAAAAGGTCGTTGTAGCAAATGCGCAGATGAATCATGCACCAAAGCAGGTGGCGCTGATCAAGTCGGAAGACGTAAAATCGGAGGTTACGAGTGTAGGGGAAGAGGGTAAGACAGTGCTTCCGATCGGGGAGATGAATGTTACCGAGGCGAAGGTGAAGCAAAAGCTGCTAGAAGGTGCGACAATCGGTTGCCTAGAAGGAGAGCGTGGCAACGCGGGCAGCAACGGGACAGCGGGCGGCGTAAGTGCAGGAGGCGAGGATTCCGGTATAGAGTCGATGGACGCGTTGTCGGAAAAGTCGCCTAATCAGGGCGAATCGCCTCTGCATCGGCCGGTAACGGAGCAGTCGAAAACTGCGACGGTGAGTCAGGTCGAAGCGAGTATGCCGGCGGCTGATAAGAATGTGCCTTCATCAACTAGCGCTAACGATATGTGTTCAACGTTGCACCCGGACGCCCCGAAAGAGGCTGCCGAAAGTCCGCCGACAATGTACCTGCAGTCGCTGACCGAGGCCAATGAAAACGCAGAGCCGAAGCCGACAAAGCCTGAAGAGGACGAGAAAGCGGGCAGCATGGCGAAACAGGCGCTACTTAAGTGCGTCGTACAGAATCACGAACCTTGTAAGCGGGAGGAATCGAGTGCCGCGAGTGCCGAGGTCAAACGGGAGCCTGAACTTGAAACGAAGCCAGAGGTCGCGTTAGCCGAGAACGACCTCACGGCCGACCTCCACGGACAAAATAACAATAAGACTATTAGTAGTGATAATAATAATAAGAACGGCGTGCCTGTTGTTATACAAAACCATATTTCGTACGGTAAGGTTAAGGTGGAAAAGAAAGAGGAGTTAGAAAGCGAATCGATGCCCAAAAAAGAGGAAAAACAGGAGGCCGATCTCGAGATCAATCGGGAAGACGTGAAGACGGAGGTCAAGGTTGACGACACTAGGCAAGAAGCGCCGACGTTGACCGAACCGCCAAACGTCAGTCCTGTTTTGCTTACTAATTTGGTCAAAACCGAGCCTGTCGCAGATACAAGCCAAAAATCCACTGTACAAAGCCAGCAAGGCGTTAAAGAGACTTCCGTTGCCGGACAGAAGACTTCTGATGATTTATTAAAAAAAATAGGTTAGTTTTAATAATGAATTCGTGTAATTAGTTATTATTTGCAATTTATGTATTTTATTTACAAAGCTTTTCTCCTTTTATTGTAGAATTATTTTCTTTTGCTTACAATTGAACTTAAATGTTCAAACAAGTAGTTAAATTGTTTAAAAATACGTTGTAAAACGTTTAATAAAATCATGCGATTCTAATATTAAAAAACATGTTCAGGTTAATATATGCTAAGTGATTTAAATATTACGATGAAACCTAACATGTTAATAAAATAATAGTTGTTTTTTATAATGGACATTATAATAATTATTAAAATACTGTATTAAACTTTCTAATAATATTACATGCTGTTTGAGCTATGTTTGATTTATGCAGTAAATCAAATTTATTATCTTCAATTTTTTTTTATTAATTTTTAGAGATATATATATAATTAATATCAATTGTAAATTTAATTTTATATAATTATTGTCTTAATTTTTTAAATGATATTTTTATTATTAAACAATTTTGACTGTAAATTAGAAAATATATAAATAATTTTATAAATAATAGAAATAGTACATTTGTTTATTTTAAATTACCAAAATATTTTTAATTATACTAAGCATGTGTGACAAATTCAGGAGAAAATTGATTCAAATAATGCTATACTAGTTTCTGAAGTAATTAAATAAACGTCAGAAAATCTAATGACTGTTTTAATATCAGTTTCGAATGTATTAACTAAAGTTTAACCCTTAACTACTGATATCGGTCTGCGAGATCGCTATTAAAAATTAATTTCCACATAATTCTGTTCCAAATGAAGATAGAAACGAGATAGATTATTTATATTAAATTTAATAAATAAATATAAATATGTTGATTAAATATTGTTTGTTTATCAAAAAATGAGAATAGATAATTATTTAACAATTTAGTTCATATTATAAATAAAACTAGTGATGAAAAGTAAATAGCGGTTTATAAGACCAATGTTCAGTTATAGCGTAAATTTTCTACAGTTCAGCAGTTAAGGGTTAAGCAAAGATTATTTTGTGTATGACAATGTATTTGCTTTGAATTGATTAAGAAAAGCTTAGATGAAAAAACAATTATAAAAATTTTTCAAATGATACAAATAGATATAATCCCCATTTATGACATACGTTTTTATTTTCCAATATGTTTTTCAAACATTTGTTTTACATAATCAAGGGAGAAACAGCGAAGAAATTGAATAATATAAATATTTCGAAATTTATGCAATAAAAACTTTTGAATTTAACATTTTTTACTTAATTTATTAAATTAGATCAATAAATTTAGATAAATTAGATAAATAAATGATTTTATTCAACGAGCTTAAAAAAACTTTTAACTACCAATGCATCATTAGTCAACAATCTGAAAACTTTTTTTTTAAATTTAAATAATTACTAAAAAAAAGATTGTTTTAACAGAAAAAGCTAAAAAATTTGATTTGCTTAAATTGAATTTTTAAAATTATATATATATATATGTTTTATACTATACAGAACAATTTTGACAAATGATACTTGATTAACATTGCTGACAGTGTTCTAGAGTCAAAAATGGAAATAATAATAGCTAACCAACTTACTCTTTTTCTACTCGTTTGCGCATGTATATGACATGTGATTTTTAACGAATAGATAACAATTTAGCTTTATAAAAATTTAAATATCAATAACAACAAGTTAGATTCCTTTATAAATTTTTCTTTTCTAATCTGAAAGCTTTGACCATTCAAATGTATTAAATTTGATTAAATTAAAGTCTTGATAAAGCTTCAGATATAGTAAATTCACTTTCATCATTACACAAGTATTTCACATTTATACATATACAATTACATGTATATGTTACATTATGAAGTTTTTGTTATCATTAAAAATGTTACTATAAATCATTATTTGTAGCGAATGACTCGAATGAGAGCGGACTGCAATCACCGGTAGGAGAGGATCCGCAGCCGATTAGGATAACGCCGCCATTGTACACGTATTCAAATCCGGTGGTGTTGCAGCGCGAGGATACACCGAGTCCTGCATCTCAAAACCCTGAACCAGAGCCAAGCGAAGCAGAACACATGAAGCGCAAGCGCAGACGAAAGCAGGAGCTTGAAGGTCGACAAGATGTAATCTGTATTGAGGATAATGAGGATAATACGCACTTTGTTGAGCGACTAAATAATCCTGCGACTAACAGCGAGGATTACACGAAGCGCTCGACTAAGTCGCTTTTAGAGCAGTTGCTTATCGAAATTCCAAGCGAGACTGGTGAAAAGCGCTCATTGCGTACGCGTTCTCAAAAACTCAACAGTCCGGATGTGAAAACACCGAAAAGTAGTCCGCATGGCACGAGCAAACTCGAGGAACGACGTAGTATATCGCCCTATGCGAAGAACAGTCCTAAGCTGGCAGCGACTAAACACTCACCCAATTCGGCAAACGCTCTAAAGAGTGCAAAACGTAAACGCCAGGAGAGCGAGGGTCAGCTCAATGTCCCGGTTACTGGTGCGGCGGATGAGTCGCAGCCGCGACCTGGCAAGCGAAAGTGCTCCGAGAATGCTGCGGAACTTATTAAGGTCTGTATGGGGGTTGAAGAAACCGCCTCAGTCAAGAAACAAGTACCTGGCAAAGAAGAACAATCAAAGAAGGTTTTCAACATACTTTCCAAAGCTAAAAAAGGTTTGTTTGACATTAGTTGTTGAATTTTTAATTGAAAAGAGAATAAAGATTTACTCATTGTAATGACTCTTTAATTTGAATAAAAATCAATTTTCTATAATCATTAACTAAACAATTAATTATGAATTTAGTTACATCTTAAAAAAGTATTTTTTTTGTAGCCACCGCAGGACCAATAGTGGTAGAAGTTGAATCGTCTGATGATGAACCATTAGTAGAAGTCACAGGAAAAACAAAATTAAGAGGAACGGATGAAACACCTGCTGGCTCGCCAAAACCAAAAGATCAGAAGTAAATATCGTAAAAAATTGCCAAAATCTGTTCTTCTTGAAGGAAATTGTATATAATTATATTTATATTGAAAACAAATAAATTTGTTCATTTTCATAAAATTTGAAACAATAAAAATATTGATGAATATTTCTATTATAAATATTTCACACTGCTTGCAAAGTTGATTGATTAATCATAAAAATATATTTTCATAAAAACTGTCATAATATTTATATCTCTTATTCTTATTTTATGAAAAGATATTATAAGTTAAGAAGAGGCAATATGAAAATTAAGAAGATGTCTCGTTGAATAGCGTTAAAAAAGCATATCAAAAATATGAACAAAATTTTCAGAACAAACATAGGCACTTCAGTAACTGGTGCTCAAATTCATGCGAATGCAGCAACTTTGGTCGCGAGTAATCGGACGCAGCGAGAGAGCCGGCTACTTCTAACGAAGCAACCTAATGCTTCAAGTGCCGCAGTAATTGGAAAAGAGCGACTGCGTGGCACCTCGACAGCAAGCAACGAATCAGCGAGCGAGGTGACGACGCGGAGGTCCGTGCGACAGAGTACAGCTTCGCCGCTAGCAACTCCAGCGAGCAACACGAGAGGCGCATCCAGATCAATGGAAGACGTCAATCGAAGAAAGACCCGCAGTGGAGCTGGTGAGTAATCAAACTTAGATCGCGATCAAACGATGAATGATCGAAGGCAACAACAGCTAATTCTCATAACTGAGCTAAACAAAGACAGATACAAAGTAATTAGTGCACCTACAATGCGTCTTTCAAAATCATGTACAAATTGATAATCAAGATCTGAATGCTGGTTTATCTCACCAATCACATTCGACAATGCTTTTATCAATCGGCAGGTTGCGGTCGGCCGTAAGCTAAAAGCAAAATTTATTTTTGAATTGCACGAGCTTGTTGACGTGACATACAAAGAGAATATTTTTTATATGATGAAGCAAAAAGTGGCTCGCGGCTGACTAGCAACCTGAATTCCTGTCCAAATTGTAACGTCATTGGTAGATAATCATGTTGTCGTCTGTTTATTACATTGGCTGTGAATAATTCGATAATTAATATCCATTGGTCGTCACAAACAATTGTTTCATGTTGCGCATTCTGTACAACTTTGAACATTCCATTTGATCATTCGTTCGGTATTATCAGAGAGCATGCGCGAGAGTGCAATTGATGGGATTTTAAAGTCGCGAACGACTGAGCTTGGCGCCCTGTTTAACAAAGTTTAACACGACTCGTGATTATGTGCATCGCCATATAACCGCATCAATTATATCAGAGGCTCCGACGAATCTTTTTCATCATGATTTGCGCTGCGTTTGATAGATGTCACTTGATACGAATGCAAACTCGCTTCCCATCTCCTAACTACTGTTACTTCAAATCTAACACGTGTGTGTCTATCAAATTTCGAGCAGGCTAGTGGCATCGTCCGTACATCGCCCCTCCCCCTTTCGAACACTCAAAATTGGCTTGACTTCCTTTCGCTAAATGTCAAACTCACGGTGCAATAAACTTTGTGCAATATTAATCATTATTCCGACAAATTTTTATTGTCCTATCGTTTGAAAGATGATCTTTTCTCTGATTTTTATGTTGCTTTTTGTCTTTTTTATTTCTTTTATTTTTGGATAACACTTGTGGACGCAAAAATACCATCAATTGCATCTAGTGGTATCGCAGATGTACTTGATCAGTGTACTCATCCATAACATTACATGACGCTTGAATTAAATAAGACACCTCGTACAGCGGGAACGATTTTTTAGTGACAGCTGAGACAGCAGAGCAGGCGAAACGGAGGCGAATATCTCGAGAAAACAAATGACCTTCGGAAAGCGACCTTGACAGTGATTAGCTACCGTTGCTCGTCAAGGCCTTACTATTCGGTTGTCTGTCCGCTATCCATGGTTTGTCAATCACTGCGTGGCTGGACCCCACCTGGTGAATTCGCGTCTCGTAGCGCACAATTTCGCTAAGATACAAGTCCCGGGAGTATAGTAGACAAAGGGTTTATCCGTACAAGTCATTGATCCATCCCAAGAAAAATCATTAAAATTCGAATGAACATACGCAAAGTTAAGATACATATTTTAATATATATTTTGGTCACACCAACGAGAAAGACAATTGTCCTTTTTTCTCCTGTACTCCTAAGAGAAATATAGCGACTCGTTGATCTGCCTTCCTTTGTGTCTGAGCAAATGAGTGAAAATAAAAAAAAAGAAAAACAAATAGGTGTAAAACTGCCAGTCGAGTGGTGCAGCTCGACGATCATGTTTCGGTTGACGCTATTATGATTGTTAATATTTTCATCACGCGACAGAAACGAATTGTAACGCGCGCGTGTACCGCGACGTATTTTTTTATGTTTTGTTATATTCTTGATTGTAGATATGTACAAACATTGTTGATCCGATGACAAAAGATATTCCGGTTCCCATCACTCGTCGCCCCGAAGTCGACGCTACCCGAGAGGCTTAACCCGGCTGAGTCGCGATTAGCTGTATATTTTGTTTTCACTCTCTTGAATTCATATCTCCTTTCGGTACTTGTGTACATAAGTTCTTGTCTAGCTGTGCTCTCGCGTCGAGCACCATTAAGTAACAGATCGAACGACAGATTAAAAAATAACGTTTGATCACTTTTTTTGGTGGGGGTAAGGGGCTTTGTCATTTACTGCCAATAGTCAAAGCGACATGCCAGGTCCTAATTTGTGTAATTTGACGATTGTCGCTGACAGACTTTGTTTGCGAATTTGTATTTTTGTTTGCTATGTCTAGCAAAATTATAACTAATTAATCAGTTTTAGTTCTCTGATTTTCGTATTAACAAAGAACATGATTATTTATGTTGAACAAACATTTACGTGGTACTTAATTATTTGAAAATGAATTGTACATTGAATCAAAATTAATTTATTTTTTGCGAATATTATTTTATTTTATATCAAAATTTCATATTTTTGCGAAATGTACATTTTGCAATGTATTTTTTATTTATCATGTAATTTTGGAATTTAGTTCATGTAAAAAATGAAAAAACAACAGATCATATTTATGTACCAATTATTTTTGTGCCAATTTATTTAATTCTCGTAAAATAATACGACGTTTAAATGTTCATATTTTATTCTCTTCTATTTTAATATTGTTAAGAAAGACAAGTTTTTGAATACTGAAACATACTGACTAATAAGATAATGGATAATTATTTATTGGTTGTCAAGAAGCATGTATTTATTGATATTAATGTTCAAAAATTTCATCGTAATTATTATTTATTCAGTTTCTAATCGTGCAATGAAAAAAGTACTGAAAACTGGAAAGCAAATGGATAGCGAACAATGTCTTTCAGTAACATGAAAGAAATCGAAACAATCGGCGCACTTTTTCATAGAGCAGTGAAATTACCCGGACAGACCGAGCATAATAAAGCCAGAGTTAAATTTTATATTCTCCCATGCATCGTTAATTTTATAAAACTGTAAGAACGGATATATATTTTGTAAATAATTTCTCGTAATGGAGACAAATGATACCTATATACACATATATATTAAATGCGATCGCCTCTCGTAAACACGAGAACTGTTAAGACAAGCGAAAAATGTTTATCCACGATGACAAAATTGTTCTCAAAAATGTTTTGCTCGTTGTCACAAATCACTTCAAAGGCCGCATCTTTGATATCTTCTTCAGTCGACACTCGTCGAAGATGTTTTTCATGTAACAAAAGAATAAACTTCCGTGAAATGCAAATCGTGAAATTTCGGCGTCCGTTTTTTCTCGTTGCGTTCGTCACTCCTTCTTTACCGAAAGGCACCAACTTTTCGATAACCAGACCTGAAATCAAAACGCTTAGATGTAAGTGCTCAAGTCAAAACAAGCAAACAATCATTGAAGAAAATTTATCATAAGTGCAAGTATGAATGAGGAAGCGAGAAAGAGAGCGAGAGAAGCATAAAAGTTTATAAAACGCGAGCCAACGATGCGATTGTCGTAATTCGTAGTGTTGAGTTGTAAATACCCGACGGTGTCACAGCTTTATGTAAATAATCGTGAATCTTAGTTTATGCTTTGAGTTGCAATAGATAAGTTTTGTCCCTGTAAAAATCTTGTCAAGCCTTGACAAACGAATGATTTGTACATACGTATATCGTTTAATTGTAGACAAACGACGACGACCAATCCTGTAAATTATGCTATCGTTTCACAGACAATCGCGTTACGTTGTGTCCCGTTCTAATACTTTTTTGGCATACTTATTAAGCGCGTTTATTATATTGATATTAAAACAAATTAAAGACTGATGATGCGAATGACGAAGCAAACAGGTTTCAAGCTCTTCGCTGTTGTTTCGTCCTTTATTTTTGCAATTGTAATTTGATTTCGGATTTGGAGTGACACGCCCAAAATCTTTTGTCTCATCTGTGAAAGATCCGTGCGTGGATACCAACGTGCACATCCACACAGACACATCACATATGATATGAATTCGTATGTTCTTTTCCGAAGATGTTGATGAGGTTTTATCGCGCACGTAGCGTTTCATGAGATCAATGGCTCTTTCGTCTGCTGGTTCTGAGACTGATGATGTAAATAGGAAAGATGAATAGGCCAGGCCGCTTGTTTTTGTGTAAAAAAAGAAGTCGTGGAAAAAGAAAGGACGATGGCTTATTTGAATTATCTCTTCTTTTTTTTAGTTTGTAACTAAATTGGTCTGTACTCTGCATTGTGATGGGATTAAGTTTAATGTTAACAAATTCGTAGCAATAGACGACGAGAGAGGATGGCGAAGACGAGCTCGCAAATACAAATACGGAGATGTGTAATTTTGTTGTACAATATTTCCTTTTCAATGCTAGATAGCTAGGATAGGCATTACTATGTTACAATTTGATTATTATTGAATATTTACATTTACATGATTACTGTATAGATTATTATTGTAATGGACATAAGGAGTGCGACTAGGAACAGTCAGAGCTATAAACATCACGGTGAGAAGCTTCGCGTTGTAAATAAAAGTAACCATTTTCCGTTTCAACAGTAAGACCAATTTTGGCGAGTTCGCGAGTAGCTACCGGGAAAAGAGCAACAGGTGGCGACTCCCCCGCTACCTGTTTCGGACTTGAATCAGAATCAAAGCTCAACATCCCGGCAGTCTCATGATCTCGCATTTAAAAACTACAAATTATGATACATAATTGTATAAGAGAAGCGCTTCGGGGCCGTCAGCTGGCGGTGGAGCCTTGACGGTGTCGAGTACACTTCGCGTGCGGAACATTTGTATTTTTAGTATTTGATTACATAATATAAATAGGAGTGAGGTAAATGATTGATGATAATAATCCTCGTGAATATGTAAAACAGAAAAGTAAAGAATATTAGATTATCAATATTATATTTGTAGAAATGAACCGAGCACGTGAAAAAAATAAAAAATGAAAAAACGAAAAAAAAAACAAAAAAAAGAGAAATTGCGCTATTATAACGAAGAAAATATTACGATTATATTATCTATTACTACACAAAGTGAATACACGACATAGTAATTTGCTAATTGTACCTTTTAATAATTACTGTAGACACATTGATGAAAAAGGTTTTTTTCTTGTTATTAATTATTAATTATCATAGACTTACCAGAAAAAATGAAAAAAGTGTTATAAAAATTGCATCATTGGTTTTCTTTTTTTTGTAAACCCTTCTTTTTTTCTGTTTAATCGTAGCTGTCATAACATAAGATTGATCTTTCTGTTTATTTGTTTATAGAAATATGTGTAAGGTATTGTATAGATTAAGATTACTTGTTAATTCTGAACGTAAAGTTTATAGATTTTCTAAATGTACATCTTCAACTTGAATTATTCATTTGCTGTTTGATTCAATAAACTTTTATATGAAAGTAAACATGATTTTACATTTTTATAAATTTCAAATAAAATTATCATAAATAAAATATGTTATATTTTCATTATGCTTATTTGTATTAAATTTTGACAGGTGTACCTATAATATGAAATTATGAATCGTTTATAAAATATTATTATCGGTACTTTTTCAAGTTCTCATATTTTCTTCAATTTCATGTTTTACGTTTTTATATGTTTATAAACAAAAAATAATATCATACTTAGCTGTTGACAATTAACATTTTTATTTGATAAAATTATTGATTGATTTGATAATCATTGATTTACTCATGTATGAAAATACAGATATAAAAAATCCAATCTCAAAAAGGAAAACTGGATGTCACAGAAGAATTAATACACAACAATCATTTATTTGAGGTAAGTTAT
>JABFQD010003830.1:0-12600 GCA_022817045.1 Psix sp. ZL-2020 | reverse complement strand
TTTTCTAATGGTAATCATATTTTGATATTGATAACAAATTCATTTCGTACGTTTTTCAACATTTTCATATTTAATTGGTGTATTTTGTAATAATTAGTAGCATATTAACATACTACTTTTTTAAATTACTACAAATAAAATTAGTGTGAAGAGTAATTTTTTATTTAATTTTTCGACAACTTTCATATGAACTAAGAACAATTACTTTAGAAATTCAAATATTTTATAGTAAAGTGTAAGCACGCACTGTATTATGAAAATTATATTATTCTATCTATAGATTTCTTTATATACAATCATTTGACGCCAGCGCGAATTATAACGCTGATGATTAAGGTAGAGAGGGGAGTAAATTCGCGACATTTAAAAGTGCTACATTCGTATAATTTAGTACTTTTGTGCATTAAATGTTAGTGACCAGTCCAACCGAGCTAGATCGTTCACTATATCTATTGAAATCATCCGAGGTCCACCCTGACGAGATACCAGGTCGATGCGCCAACCAAGATTCCAGCGGCAACGTAATAGGCGATGTCGTCAAACTGCTCCAAAGAAGCGAGTCTCAGGCGCTACACAAGTTGCTGCGAACGACGTCTAAGTGCCATGTATTCAACAGCCTAGTACTTCCAATTTCTCCGGTCACTGAAATCTCCGTGATCAAAAAACATGAAAATCACTGGCTCCAATGTTTTTTCTTCATTTGAATTTTTCATTTTTATTTCTTTATTTCTCACTATTTTTATATATTCATCGAGGACATGTTCAATCTCTCCTTCAATCTCTTTATCTCTGATGTTCAACGACCGTGAATTGGATTTTTGTTATTATTATTAATCATTAATAAAATAAGTTCGTTTAAGCTGTATTTTAATTCTTGATATTTAAATTAAGTAAATTCACTAATTTCTATTACAGTATATTTATTACTATGAATATATTTCTAATAGATTTAAATAATAATTTTGAATATTATTGATACATATAATTAATTAATAATATTAAGTAATTATTATTTAATTAATAATAATTACTTAATTTTTATTAAGTAATAAACTATAATAAACAAATAAATAACCAAAACGATAACAAATAAATAAATATTTCATATTAAATATAAATATTCATAAATATTTATATTTAAAATTTATTTTTTGTAATTCTTATGTAATATATCAATATGTTTTACAAAAAAAAAGGTATTTTCACCTCCGACATTACAAAATGAGTTTTTAAGTTTGAATAATATTTTTTAATACGTAGAATATAGTATCATTTCGACTAAAGGGGTTCGGGACTTCTTTATTTTTAAAATAACTATTTTTATGGAGTATTTTGGATTACTGGTGAGATGTTTAATTTATAATAACTGAAGAAACTTAAGAGGTTCCTATGTTGCCAATGTCAGTACCTAAGACTAGAACAGACCATAATTTTAGCGTATATCAGATAATATTCAGATCATCAGATAATGTTTAGAAATTGGAAATTGATATTTTTTAATATTAAATATCACAATGTGAGTGTGCTAAGAAAAAATAATTTTTGTGTTAACATGGTATAAATAGCAACAACATTGGTGCATGATAATTATTCAATACATTAAAATATTGTATTAATTACTAGATTTCTTGTAAAGATGACATAATAAGAATTTAGTTTTTAACGAAAATTCTTTATTTTATATTTATTATAATGTAAGAAAATACAAAGAATTTATACATTTTTAGGATCATTGTGTGTTTTAGTTCTTTAACACTAAAAAGACAGAGTGAGGTTGAAATATTGGTAGAATTTATTTTACTTTATTCGTAAAAAAAAGTTGTTACGGCTAAATTTGTGCGGTCCGTCTTTCTAGTATTGAAATCGGCAAATTGGAGAATTTTTCAACGTATTCCGATAGCCATCAGGACCCTTTTGTGACCATTGTGCGTTAGCTACTGTAATAATAGAAAAATAATTGTTCATAATAACATTATTTTATCAGTATTATGTTAATGAAATATTAGAAAATTAATTTTGATTAGAAACACCATTTTATCACGTCTTTTTGTATTAAAATCATTTTCATTTCATCTCAAGATGATTGTCTTTTTGGTTTGTCCAAATATTTATATTCTTTTGAACTGAAATATTATTTTTTTATGCCAAAAAGACTTTTTTCTGAATGTTCATCACTTAGCTATGCAAGCTGTATAAAGTCCATTCATGTAGTCAAACGACACTCTTAAGTTTTACTTTGACGACAATCATAATTTCTTCTTTGAAAATTTTAAAGAGAAGGGCTATCCAAACAACAAAAAGGAAAAATTAAACCTTTTCCGAATCAATGAAGGTGCAATGTCGGGCTATGCAGAATTCGGTTAATTTTTAATTAAGATTTTAACTGTTTTCATTACCTTCAAGGTTTTATAGGCGTAGAGTTGCATATATTTGTCCTCAGCGAATATCAACTTTCCCAAAACTATAAATATTAAATTAGGTATTATTTTATTCATAAATGTAGTATTAAATGGAGATTAATAATTAATATCAATTTAAAAATATAATGATTTACCTTTTTCTCGAGTAGAGCCATCAAATCCGATTTATTTTTTTCAATCACACGAACTCTAACTCTTTTCAAGGCTATTATCTTGATTAAACTGATTATGTTATTCTCTTTGCATTTAATTCAATAAGAAAATAAGGACTGTTTATGACACTTCAATTTGATATAATATGATCGGTCTTTATATTTACAAAAATTCTCTATTGAGTAATTTTCGAAAATAATGGATGGATTGAATGAAAGAATAATTAAAAGTTTAAATAAAAGAAAATTTCTTAAAAAGAATTGTCGTAACCTATACTAAAAACATAGTTCCAACATTTTAATTACTCTACATATAAAATACTATCAAATAGCTGTTTTTTGTAAATTGGAAGAAAAAGTTAATTAACGCAGCAGCATTTATCTATACGCTACAGAGAAATATAAATTATGCTCAATAACTTTTAATAAAACGACAAGCTTTATTAATTCAGATTCTGATGAAACTGACGATATGAGATTTCGAAAATATGCTACGAAATTAATATTTAGAGACAAAAATTGAGAGCCTTAAGCTGCAATATGTAATCATACTTCTATGTCGTTTAAAAAGAATGCTGATGATAAGGAACACTTTCTCTATAAAACGTACAAAATTACTCTACAAACTCTCTGTAAAAAAAAGACGTGAAATAATTTACTATCAACTTTATAAAAAGAGATCTTTAATATGAAATAGTTTATGCTTTTAGTTTCATCAATATTTGTAAATTTGACTTAAAGTTTTCAAATAAAACTGTAACACTGTTTAAATCGTATTTTTCAAATTCAAAATGCCGTATGAAATTTAAATTTTATGAATATTAAATTGAATGACATTCATTATAATTATTAAAAATAATCATCAAAGACAGTTAATGCCATAAACAAGAGTGATAGTTGATTTTTTTGTATTGTAAACAGATTCTTCGTGTTAAATGATAAAATTACATTACATTTAAAAAAAAAATTGTTTGTGTATGCACGGTTTTAATGATGACAGGTAGTATCAAAATAAAATAATAATATGGTATTAAAAATATTTTTTAAGTGAAGCAAGTGTTGAATATGATTTCTGTACGTTTCAAATGACGATATTCATCCTTACGTTTTGTGAATCTTTTAGTGCAAGCAATGATCGATTGCTGGATCATTGATTTCTCTTGTCTCCATAATTTGATATTTCACATAGCTCTCGAAAATAGGGCAAACTTGATAGTTAGATTACTTTTTTGCATCGTGAATCAATACCATTAATTCGATCGAATGCGATAAATTGATAAATTAGTCAAATATTGATTTGGTTAGGTTTTAATAAGAAAAGTAGAAGAGACTTGTCCTTCAATCTCCGTCTAGGATACGAAGTACCGTAGGTGGCATGCGTTACCTTCATAAGTGGCATAGCGACGAAGTGAACCACAGAGCGGTTTTTCAAGACACGACGCTGTTGAAGCAAGAGCGTGTAGATATGTCGTCACTGTAGTGACAGCTAAGGACCGAGGGGATGAAAACTCATATTTTTTTTTAAATAAACCCAGATTGATCTTATATTAAGCATTTAAATAGATGGGGTAAAATGGTGAAAGCGCTCTAATCTCACAACGGAATTATATTCGAAAGATTAATAACTTTTGAAAAAGTGTTCCCACACCCTGTGTTAAGCGGGCCAAAAGATAAATTTACCAAAATCACATTATTAGAAATCGATTTATAATTATAGATTAGATTTATAATTATTTCAATGAATTCTATTATATTATTTAAACATTTAGTGCTTAATGTAGACTTGTACACAGAACAAATGACAACATTTTAAACTTATACATATGAAACTTACCTCTGATTGGCGATAACAATTACTGTGTAAATAATAGTAATTGTTTATCATTAACCATGACTAATAATGGCCAATAATGATCAAAATAAATAACAGTGTATCTACTACCAAATTACATACAGTACATGAACTGCAAAAACAAATATATACTCTAAAAATACTTTTATAGCAGTAGTTAACGTATGTCTATAAAATGAAAAGAGCTTAAAAAAGGTTAAATTTAATAGAAAATTAAACATCACTTTTAACAATATGAAGAACAACTATGACTAGTCTATAAACAGCTTTTATAGACAATATCTTTAGATTTTCCGACAGAAGTAATAATAGTCAGTTGATGACGGCACACAAACGGATGAAATTGAGGGAACATTCCAACTGCACAGGATGGACAAAAGAAATAAAAAATACAACTTACAATTGGGGTCAGTAGCGCAATAATTTTGTTTAGCGAAGGTGCTTCCAAGTCATTCAGGTAGCCTTATTTTGGCTTTGAAAAGCGACGGTTCGTAGTGCTTGGCGATGGCGAAATGGCACAACTTTACATACAGTTCTACAATGCTATTAATTGCACTCGCGGCAGGCAAACGATACGGGACACGCAAGGGAAATTGGGACACAAAATAAAGCACTAGGTAGTTAAAAGGAGCGCAAAATAGGATAGATTAAAGGTGTAAAGGAAGTTGCGAAACAGTAACTAGTGACACGGAAAACGGTTTTTTAGTTTAATTTTATCCGTTGCGGCTGAATTATCATTATTGATTGCAATAACCCCTTTCCAAAACCTTGGAAGGTCAATCCTAGGAATGACGGTACGATCAAGATTGGAGCATACTGGTTGTTGCCATTTTCCTTCGTCGGTCGCTTCCTTATAACTTACTATCACTTTTTGGGCTCGCTGAGCGTGAAATGAGCAGTGTGGACACCAGCAATCTATCAGCCGTTGTTAGCGGCTGCAAGGAGATCCTTTTTGGCTCATTAACGCTGATAGGTTAACGGGGTTACCAGGCATCGGTCTCAAAAATGTGCTAAATCCTACGAGAGCCTCTACCTTGCTTTGTTTGGGGTAGATATTCAGGATTTCCTCCTCCTTTTTCAGTATCAATTCCTTGAACTGCAACATGTGAAAAAGACTTGAGACTCGCCACTAAATTATGAAACTCATAAAATGGTTTAAGCTTCGAAACATGAGTTTTATCTCCCTTCTTTCCATGCAGTTCAACTATATAGGATACAACACTGAATGTAGGGTAACCAACACAGGCGCGAAACAGGGTAAAATATAGCAGAAAACGGGAACAGGAAAACGATGACTAACGTGGCGAAAAATGATTCTTTAGTTTAATTTTATTCGTCTCGGCTGTTATCTTTATTTGCCGCAATCAGCTACCCATGTGGAAATTTCCCACTTAATAAGTTTTTTTATCATCAGAATTATGTCATTTATCTAGCGTTGATGAGTTAAAATGGAAAGGGTTGTTATTTAAAATCGTAATATAACGTTATCAATTAATGTTAACAATTAACATTGTTATGACGTCAACTGATAAAATTATATCCAAGTCAGTAATAACAACCCATACAGATATTTTCTACTCAGTGAGTAGTTTTAATGTCAACTGACGTCATCTATCTAAAGTTGACTACGTCATAGAAACAGTTGTTATTAACAATCCTAGGGTAATGTTATGAATTAACCGATAACATGAATTAACCGTTAACATGAATAACATTAACTAACGAAATTATCCAAGCTAATAGCATCAAACTTCTGAATTAAAAATGTTGTGAAAATATTTTTTTTTTATTTAAATTGTGAATATTTCATTTCACAATAATGTTAATTGTTCCTTTATAATTTTATTCGTTCAATTCAGAGTTTTGTTCTCTATGATTAATTCGCCTTTATTTAGGAAATAATAAATAGACTGTTGTTATGACATTTCGGAATTTTATTATTCCTTCATCATATTAATTAAATGTGATATTTTTTTTATTTTTAAATATTTTTTTTTGTTATTTTGAATGATTTAAAATTAAAAAGCGAAGTTAAATGTTAACACTAAAATAAAAGAAACATCCTCATTATAATTTACACACAATACATCATTCTTAAACAATAACTGATTTTATGCTAAAAAATAATAATACTTTGAATATAATTATATTTTAATAATTCTCTAGTAATAATCTATTGCTGAACAAATTTTATGTTGAAAAATTATTTAGAAGTGAGTGTTTTATTGTGATATACAAGGATTTGAATACGAAGCAGCAACAACAAAATTGATCGTTTTGAAAGTAAAATAAGATTTCTAAATGAATAATAATTCAATATTTCACTATCAAACAAAAATAATAGTGTAACATAATTAATTAGAAATAGAAATACGAAATTTGTATTGTCATTTTTGAATGAAACAAGACAGTCAGATAAGGACGTTGGAACAGCTTTTTCACGGGAGATTAATTTGACATCATGGTCGAATGTCAAAGAAGGGTTTCATTTCGATGTTATATCGACTTTATACCTACGTTCATTCAACTTCTTCTAAGATCATTTTGATCTTAATCTGACTGAATTTTTCCACATAGATACATGCCACGGTCAGCTAATTTCGGCAGCTTTCTGCAGATCGAACAACTGGCAAGTTACAAAAAATATATGTAGTTATAAAGTTATCTCTTTATATACACGTTGATTCATT
This sequence comes from Psix sp. ZL-2020, assembly GCA_022817045.1. NCBI lineage: Eukaryota > Metazoa > Arthropoda > Insecta > Hymenoptera > Scelionidae > Psix > Psix sp. ZL-2020. The sequence goes on along the minus strand of JABFQD010003830.1, from coordinate 5,486 downwards.
GAAATTAGATATCATATGAGTACGTCATATAAAAATTTAATATAGACATCCATCGGTCTCGGAAAGTCTTTAAAAAAATAGAGTTAAGACTGATAAGACGAAAGTTTCCAGTCTTACTTTTCACTAATTGTACCAGACTTTTGTATAAACATTAAGCTTTATCCCACTATTTTTGTATTTCAATGTTAGTTAAGAATTCGAGCTAGGAAAGAGACTTTAACATCTTAAGGACGACTCAATTATATATTATCAACTTCAAATATTCAAAGCTTTGAGGTGGCCTATATGACCTTTAAGACAATTATTTTTGCCATAATATAGATACTGACTGAGAAATGCTTGGTTCTTTTTCAAAATTTATTTTCAATGCTCGATTTGTAATTAATTTTTTTTAAATGCATTCACAATAAAATTTATAATTATTTATCTTGAGAAAGCTTTTCAAGTATACTTAACCAAGTATTTTTTATTCTATTTGTTTAACATATTTTAGTCCTTTTACACCAGTTTTATCACAAAGCTGAATTTATTACTTGAATAATAAAAACTATAGCTTTAAGAAACTAGTTTCCGTTTTCAAATATTGGATTTTTAAAGATTTCTATTTCCGATTAAAATTATATTAAGAATCTTTCTATTATCTATCGAATTGAAAACAAATCGAGTTAAATATATCAAAGATCAATATTATGAATTTCAATATTTTGTACTGATTTGAAATGATTAATATTGTTATGCTTAAATATCAGAAATAGGTGAATCATTTTATGATGCAATTTTTTTCGACAACGTAGTATTTAAAAATTATAATTTGAAAAAAAAACATAACTAAAGAAAATTTCAAAAGTTAAATACTAGTCTTCTCATTGCAGTTCAATTGTGATACAGAATTCTAATTTAAAACATAAAAATAATATAAACTTTCATTAAATTAAGTAATAATATTATTGATTATACTGTTTTAGAGTATAAAATACAAATGAATCCTCAATTCAATTATTATAATTCTAGCAACAGTTACTAGTATAGTATAGTATTTTTAGTATCTATATCATATTTAATTTATATTTAATTCTATACTAAATTAATGAAAATAGTAATTTGTCGATCATTTATTATTATTTCATTTGTCATAGGACTAAGAGTCTTGACTTTTTTTATTCGTTAATAATTTAAATAAATACCTTTCTCTTTTGCTGTCGTCTTGCTTAACCTACAAATAAGTAATATCGTTTATATTGCATGAACCTTCTTAAACGATGAACAGAGCGTTCAACCTTGCTATTTTAACCTTAAAATAAGTAAACTTTGTCGCTGGAAGAACTCCCTCTTACTATTACTTTAAAAAAACGTATTGTATCCAGCTTGTGAAAAATATGCAATTCATTTCGATTCAAGCTCAGTCAGACATTTAAATTTTATTCAAATTTCAAATTAATCTTTAATTAACTGTATACCTTCAACTTCACGAAGAATAGTATTTTATTGCAAGTATATTTAGTTCTATATACCAAATCATTTTGTGACGGTTGAAATTTTACTAATTACTTGTTAAGTTGAATTTGTTAAATTAATTGCGAAAATTTGAAATATATAGTATTTTCCCAGAACGCAATACTACACAATTTTAAATTCATATGCCACAATTAATATATAAATTTTTGTATTAAAAATTATAAAATTTATTAAAATTATGTATTGATGATGTTTTCTTTTATCAGAGTATGTAATTTCAACATTATGAAAATAAAGAATACTTTTTTTAATTTTACTACTGATGAAATATTTAAGTCATGGTTGATATTCGTATATTTTCTGGAAATAGCTATTTAATATTAGTAGATAAATAAACTTCAAAAAAACAAAAAAAATTGTTATTAATACATGTAATATTAAATATAGCTATTCACATTTCAACGTGCATTGCTAGAATTGCTTAGAATTTATCTTTTAGAATTTTTTGTCAGAAGATCTGTTTCATTATCTTGAAACGGAGAAGAAATGTGAAATTCCTTACGTCCTCACAGTTGACTTTACTTTACCAATCCTTTACATGTTTCACGCATCTTCAAATTACAAGTGAATAAAATAGAACAATCAGTTTATTCTTATCTAAACAATTTCTAGTTATTAAATCAATTTTATCTAATTGAATTGATATACACATCATTCCTATAATAATATCTATTATGTTGTGCTTTTACTTGAGCTCAAATATTTATATGTCTTTCTTGTCAAAAATATTATATGCTACATCATATAAGTATTTAAGTATTTTTAACTAACGTAAAGTTAAAACGAAACATGAACCGCATACTACCAAATGATCTTTGAACCGCCGTAAGTGGCTGTCGGATTGTTTCAGTAAAATTTGTTTATGGGGTTTTGCGCTAACTTTACACTTGTTACAACACTATAACATACGGGTCTCAAAAATATATAATATGAAATACTCAGGTAAAAATGAAATTTCTTAAAAACTGTGACATTAAAGGAATTTTTACTTCGTTAAAAACTTTCTGAAATTTTACGCAATGTTTGTGTATAATTTTTTAGTAACGAACTTTATATATGCATACAATATTTAAAATTTATTATTTAAAATGAATGATTCCAAATCTAGAATATTTATTTATTTTTATGGTTAACTTATTATAACACTAAATTTTTTAATGTAATTTTCATATTAATTTTGTGTAATTTGTTGTATGCTAATCTAATAAACTAGAACACCAGAGGTGCCAAGTTTTTTAATAAAAAAATAAAAAAATAAAATTATTATTAAAGTAATATCAAATATGCGATGAATATATAAATAAAATGATCTATTTTTATTTACATATTTCATACAAAAACACAAAATTTTGTATTAACCATTTCTTATTTTGAATTAAATATAAATAAATAGTGTGTCTTACTTTCTTTGAAATTTTAAACAACTACGTAAAGTATATGTCTTTAAGTATTATGATAATGGTACGTTGTAAAATATGTGATAGTAAAATTGTGAGACAGTATATCGCATAAAAAAGCTAACAATAGTAACGTTATTATTTGTCTTCTAATTTCTCAACAGATTTTTATCATATACATATATTATTTCTTTACAATATTATATTTGCTATGAGAAATGCTTTTCAATTTTCTGCTTTATATATTCAAATATATTAAAAAGTTGTGTTGTTTTATACACTTTGCAAAACATTTGTAACGCTTCTTCTTAAAATCTTATTTTTTGTAACCAAAATTGCTATAATATCAATTACTCAAATTTACTGTCAGGACCAATTTAGAACGTTGATGATTTACTAAATATTTTTACCAATTGTTCAACATGTTGTAAACCTACAACTTTCGGATATGAAATTTTTGAAATTCTCACTTTTACATTATATTCCTTTTTGCAATACTATTGAATACACAATAAGGTATAAAAATTCTTAAGTTCACTTGTCTTCTCTAACTATGAACATATATATATATATATATAGATATAAATAAAATTATCATGAAAGTAATATCAAATATGCAGTAAATATATGCATAAAGTATTTGATTGTAACGCAACAAATTTATTAATATTCTTTATACAGTAATTCATTGTCATTCAATACTTATATTTATTTATTACCTAATTACTTGTGATATAACTCCTGCATATTTGTTTAAAACCATATATTATATTCGTATAACTCTAGATTTAAAATTTACTCTTGAACTGAACTTTCAATGGTTCTAAAACTCGTGAATTAAAGGTTTTTCTGCATGATTTTGAGACTACTTTGTTTGTATATAAGTTCATTTGTGTTGCCAGTTATTCCAGTATTTTATTTTTAAAGGGACAGTTTGTTAGTTTTAAAAGGTGTATTACATTATATTGATTTTTCTTACTTTTAAGTCTCTCGTAGTATCATTAGCTGCAATTTCAATGCCCGTCTTATCTTGCTAGTTAATAGCAAGGTGTAGACTATGGCACGAGAATCGTATATTGGAGCAGGAGGGACCATAAGACTTCGGTGAAGCGAGTCTAATTCTTGCTGCAGCTGTTCGTCGCGAAGTTTCACTTCACTTTCCGCACGATGTCGAGTAGCTCGTTGCCTACAAAACCAACGTCATACAGTGTGTCACTGTGCTCGAATTGGAGATCTAGACGGGATATATTCTGACTCTGTGGTAAAAGTTGTTAATAAGTAAAACAATGACATAGAACAGCACAAAATCATGGAAGATTGCTGATTATTTTGAATCGATTCAATTACTTAGTTATTAAATTACATGTTGAAAGATATATTAATCGAGTAATTTTTTAATTTAATTTATCAATTAAATTCTTTTCATAACTATGAAAATATTGAAATACGGAAACAATGAATTAATAATAAAACTTGCTATACTTAAGAGTAATTAAAACGTATCATGCCACCGCTTAAAAAATATTCTATGAACTTATTTAATTTTTAATATAATTATAGTAAAATTTTCTACGCAATATTATAATAAAAATTATTACATAATATAACTATGAAAATTATACAATTTTACAATGCATTTTTAGATGTTATACGATACGCTTTGATTGCTATTTGGTATAGCAATTTTTACTATAAGATTTATTTCTGTAAATCATTTAACGTTTTATTTTCTTGTAATCTGGTTTTGAAACTTTAAATCCAATTGTGTTTTATTTTCCTGAAATTAATGCTATCAATAAGTTCGTTATTAATGAATTTACTGATCAATTTTTCAATAATTCCATTTTTACGTTGACAATTATAAAATAAACAATTTCCGTTGTATATTATTTCATTTGACGGCTCACAAATTGGATCCCGTCATTTCTATTATTCACAATTTTTCATTACGAATAAATCAATACGTATAAAACATATAGATAATTATTTTTTAAATAACAGTAAAAACTTGTCTATGGAGACAAATTTTTATCACGACAGTAAGTGCCTTTTTTTAAGTTGTTTAATGTTTACGTGCATGAAAGTGGAACATCCGTAAAGTGCTTCCATCTAGCAGGTAGGCGTCAACCCACAATCTTTCATTTAAAGGTAGTCGAAAATAATCGAGAAATAGCACACATTTGTATTTGTTTATTGATTTATTCAATATAAAATATAAATCTATTTAATATTTAAAATAATGATGGACAAATAAAAAGTTATCTGAAGGTATTTGTGAACCGTATTATGATTCTTGAACAGTTATTCATTGTAGACAAAGATTATTAAACAAATTTAAACATTAAAAATAATGTTCGTCAACTTTACCAGCGAAGTTCTAATGAACTTTATTATATTCCAATTATACAGTTAATATAATCTGTTTCTAATTACATTTTATATATTTACTTTGTTTTAATTTGTATCAATTAATAAATTGATATTATAAAAAATTGGTAACTACATAAAAATGATACTTACAAAAAATATGACGTCTCAATAATTGTTGAAAATGAGAACATCTCTTAATAATTT
>JABFQD010003829.1:0-12602 GCA_022817045.1 Psix sp. ZL-2020 | reverse complement strand
TGTAATCAGTAATAATTAATTTATAATAATATTTCACCATTTATGTATTCGGAGTTTAACATAAATATATTAGTTATAAATTAAGTTAAAATTACGCTGATAGAACGTTAGAAAAGTTTTATCAACGATATTGAAGAACATTGAACAGATGTTAACTTTGCATTAGCTTATGACACCTAGCCAATGTTGTGTATCAAGACCGGATACACCATTTGCCAATGTTGATATAACCTTAAATGCTTATGTGATTATTTTATTTAGCAAATATTACAAATTGTTATTTGAATTATTACAAAACTGTTTATTGATGTTTTTATTATATTATATTTTAGCAGAGAATCTTTTATTTCGAAAAAAAATCCTTGCTTCTAAAATTTGCGTCTCTATACTTATTAATTTAACAATTTTTCACAAATAAGACATCATAATGAGATCCTTCTTTATCCACAATTTTGATTTGTCATTTAATGTAAAAAATGTGCTTAATAAAGTAAAAGGTTTATAAAAATATTATTATTTCATATTCTTTTCTAATAAACTCTAAATTTTCACTATTTTTAGTTTGATAATATACACTGCACGCAAAAAAGCCACCAAACCGAGATACAAATTTTGCCATTTTTTAACCAGACTTATCTTTCATAATGTTTATCCAAACCGGTTAATTTTTTATCTTCAAATTCAAGCTTGAAATCCCTTCTTTCAAAATGTTATAAAAAATGAGTGTACCTAGTGCAAACGATCTGTAAACAAAATTTTTGATTAAAATTTTTACCAACTTTGAACATATACAAGGGAAAAAATTACCCCCATAGTCCATATTTTGTATAATGAAAAATGGCAAAGTTATAGCCAATCAAAAATAGTGTTGCGTTTTCATACTTTTTCAGTGTTATTGAAAAAACCAGACGGTCTTAGAAAAATTCGAATTTAAATAAAACGGAATAACTATGGCATTTCAATTTTGTAGTTCTAATATGGCTATGAAATGGTCAACATACGGAATCTGAAAGTGTTTCAGTTTAATTTATTAAATGACAATCTCATAAGTACTGAGAAATGTTCTCATTATTTCTAAAACTATGCGACGTAAACTAAAAAGTCGGAACTTTTTTGTTATTTCCGAAGTGATAATTTCAGTGGTAAAAAATTTGACTTTACCTCAAACAAACATTTATTTTATTTTTTCAATAATGAATTACAATCTTTAGGCTATAAAAAAAAATGTTAAGAAATTGAAAACTCGTCAAATAAAAAATGTTGACATTAAATTTTAGAGAGAGGGAAACATAAATATTTGATAGTGAGTTTTCTGACCACAATTAAATAACACCTAGTAGTAAAAATTTGGTTTATATGGTCCCAATTGATTGTTTACGAGTATCATGCAATTTGTCATAAGTGAACAAAATTTTTCTCATAAAGTCAAATCCCGATCTGTTATAAAAGATAAAGGTACATTTATTAAAGTTTATAGATTTATCTTTTTACCCCGCACCCATAAAAAATAGAGGTGAATAAATATTATTAGTATCTGGTAGTATTTTTATTATTAAATTCTATGTAAGAATCATGCTTTTTTTTGTGATTACAGCTATCCAAAATTAAGGAAAATGTCCTGAATACCCATATAGAAACATTATATGAAATGATCACAGCAAAAGGTTGAATCATAAGTCCAAGAGTATTAGTGTCAGACATTAACCAGACCGATGCCAATATCAAGCCACAATAAAAGTTTAACGTGACACAAGCATCGGATTGGCAATCGTCTTATTATTATGAACGACATGGATTACATTAATATAACTCACGCTCATGAGCAATTCAATCTTCTGCAACATCCATAATATATTATTTTTTGTCAAAGTTGCTCGCCATGTTACACACATAATTTGATGTTGCAGGAGGCCAAGTTAAGCATCATTCAATTAAACTCTTAGAAACTTATTAATTGATTAATTTTTTTATTGTATTTTCATTTTTTTCATTTGCTGCACTTATCGTTTGCAACTTTTATCTTTAAAGATGGAAATTCACCCTGGTATACTTTATAAAATTCAATAATTTTTGTTTCAAAAAATAAAATTTAAATTGTTTCATCATGAGAAAAATAAAAGTTATTTTATAATTTTAAATATTAGATTGCAATTACAATCACTAAAACATTCAGATTTTTCAATAAATTTCATTATCTATGTTTTTAGTGCTACTACTTCAATGTGGGTTAATTTTTATAATATACATCACAATGAATATTTTTAGAACAATTTTTTTATACCAATAAAACCTATTTTTTTAATGTTTTTTATGTTCTGAACTAAATTTTCACATCAATTATAAAAAAAAAACAGTATTTTTATGATACAGGTACAGTTTCAAAATATCTATTATGTATTCTCATAAATGCATATATATAATTAAATTTATTTGATAAAAGTTTTAATGCAATAGAAACATAATCAACTACAATAAATAAAAAGTGCTTTGGAATCCTTGGAATTTAAGTATAAAAAATAAGTATATTAATGACCTAAATGTATTTCAATTTTAGACATTCAATTTTTGCAGTATAAACATTTAACATTTTTAGACATGATTTTATATCTTTAATACTATTATTAATAAAAAGAACTATGAAAAATTCATCTCTTTTGAAGATTTCTGCTTGTGTTTTAGTCAGGTGTGATCTGAAGATCAAACCACTATTTTATCTTTCTTACATCTCCGAAGCAACTACTCTAAGACACGTATTCTATCACATTATCAAAAGATCAAAGTATCTTATTATAAATTGATCACATATATAAATTAATTTGTTATCACAAAGTACATATAACTAATTGATAATTAGTAATCACATATATGTATCAGATTACAATTCATCAGAAAAAACACATTATTAAAATTTAAAATGACCAAAAAAGCGAATTATATATAATTGCTACAAATTATCATTATAAACTAAACGATTTGTATAAAAAAAATAATAATAATTTATCATATAAAATTGTACAAATAGAAATAGTACAAGAAATTGTAGAATATGTTCCAGTAATATTGTTACATGCATGTAACAACATACTGGAATCTCGATTGGAGATGACAGGCATTTAGATGTTCAAGCACCACTAACAGGCAAGCTTGTTGCTTCATTCCAATATATGTTAACAGAATACTTTGGTCGCTTGTAGCGCGTTGTGGGAAACGACCATTCACTTTTTGCTCTAAAATCAATTCACTTGCGCAGTTACAAGTTTATTGTTAAATGAAATCAGTTAAAAAAAACATCTTATCATGCTAATTTCTCGTTGCAAAAAAATGTACAAAAAATAAATCGCACCGATAAAACTCTCATTTTGTTCCATACTATCAGTTTATTAACTCGTCAATGTTGTCATTTCCAGGTTATCGATTGTACGTCAACGCTGCTTGATCTTCAATTACCGGTGATATTTTATCACCTCCGCATTATAAACATAAGTAATCTGTCATTTGGTCTTTGATGAAGTCTTGTCCTATAACATCGACGGCACCAATCTTCATCATCAGTTCTCATCCGTTGGTTGCTTATCTCCTTCTTTTCTCGTATTCTGTCTCACTTGACGTCTCTTGCTCCAACCCCTTTTCGTGCCCGGAAAATGCAAGGGATGAAAGGAGAATAACAGAAGACAGACAATGGATTTGGATGGCGACAGTGTGTTGGTGGCGATGCATTGTCGCGGGTATTGTTGTGGTGCGGTTATTGTGTTGCTGTGCTGTTTGGAGACTGATCGAGGTGACGCGTTTTAATACGTATGTGTATATACATTTGCGGGAGCATGCGTGTGACTACGCCTGCATAACCCCCAACGCTATTGTTAGACACGTTCTAGATATTCTCTTCTCTCTTTTCATTTGACCGTCTAAGGTCGCCAAAAGCTGCGATGCATTATCACGATTACTGTTTTCACCCAACAAAATTATCAAAGAATGCGAACTCTTGCTGAGGGACTGTAAAGATTATCCAGCTGAAGCTTTTATCTTTTATTCAAAAAATGCTTGTGGTTAGGAGCATCAGAATTCAGTATAGTGTAATGAAATTCTGAAGCACACGATTATTTCCAATTCGTTTCACACTCCGGATGAGAAACTCATATTTCCTTAATTAACCATAGGCGAAACATTAGTATATCTAATCGATATCTGATGAAACTTATCTTTTCAATCGGGGTTTGAATCCCGCAACACGAAACCTGACTCGTCTTTGGTCTTCCATCACAAATCATATTATTCCATTAACCGATTATTATTTATCGACTTCATTTCACTATGGACAGTAAATTATGTATAGGTAGTTAATAGGAGTTATATAAATAATAACACTAATCATATTTAAATAAATTGTTTTGTTGCACGAAAAGCTCTTTAGAATTAGGAACTAATTCCCTAAGTTGCTAAACTATATTTAGCAACTGAGTCCAAATATTTTCATTATTCCTGATGATTGATTCTCTTCGCTCTGTAATTTCTGTTACATTTAACGTTCTCTAACATAGTATAATTTTACACCATTCCACTTGAAAAACTACAAAAGCGCGAGCTTTAGTTGATTTTCTTTTAGCTTTTTCTCAAATTGGCACATTTTCTTCTGTTCGACAATTAGCCTACAAGTAGTTAAGTTTTATGAGCTCTGTACGGGAAGATGTCGCGCGTAAGCACTTGAAGAAAAGATGGAAAAAAGCAAGACAGAAGTGGCTATACATTAGATGTAGCTATAAACATTCCACAGAAATTCCGTCGCTACGGAACACTTTAGTTACGCGAATGAATGCACACACGCTCGTCCGCGTTCGCGAGAGCTGTTATTCAAACATCGCGTAATGGCAACTCTTTTATGTTTCTTGTGTCTTACATCTGAGACTGTTGCTCTGGAGGGCGCATTCATTCTGTTGAATGCGTCACACCGTCGTACAATGCCTTTTATGCGGCCTTAAGGATATGTTCTACCTTACATCTATAAGAGACTTCAAAATGAATAACTTCCAACAAGATTTAATTGTTTTGTAAAACGTCAAAAATTGTAATTCAAAGATAACTGATCATTACGAGTGTACTTATATCCAGGATAAGATAATAGTGCAGGTGGAATACATCGATAGAACTTAAGGTTCTGCAATACAGCTTTAAAAAGTAATTTTCTCGTTGCATAATTCCACAAAGAAAATCTTCTACAACTCAAACTAAATAGAATTAATTCAAACAAAAATTGCGCAAATCATTTACAGATGGTTCTTCATTAAAATCAGTGTACGAATTTGAACAAAGATTTTTTACGAAAACGCGGTTTCTTTCATTTGAAGTATTGATGGAAGATAGAGGCCAAGCTGAAGTATTGTTGATTAGAAATTCTTTTGTAATATGCAAATTAATTTTTTGTCGAACACCATTATTTATGGAACATGCACGTTGTTCCGCTAAGAGCCGAAGATCGTGATTGGTCAGTGCTTTCGTTGTTTCCATTGGCACATAGCATGCACCCTTCGTACACAGCTATAAACCACATACATATGCGGATGAGTTGCTGCTATGTAGGTGGGTAGTTACGTAGTGATGTGTGCGCCCTTATTCGACTCTTTTGTCTAGGCGCTCATTCTCTGGCACATTATCAGGCCTATTGTCTCTTACTTTTTTACTCACCCACCCCATCCACATATTGCTTTTCAATTTTACCTACTTAACCAATACACCCATCCGTCTGACCTCTGGCGGCTCGACTTTCTTCCCACTCTCTGCACCCTTGCTTACACGCTAACTTTCGTTTTCACACACTAACCATAGTGTCAACAGTTTATACATTTTTCTGATTCCAACACAAATTAAGTACACTTCGCATTACTAAAAGTATTCAAGAAATCTTAATAAATGATTTCATTTTAGATAAATTTAAAAGTTTTAGCTTACTAAATCAAAATGGCGAGTTACGTAAATACTCAAAATATAATATAACAATAAAATTATTTTTATTTTAAAACGTTGTTTCATATTACTTTACTAAATACCATTAATAATATTTAAAGTGATCTTATTGGTCCATTGTTAATGAATCTGAAATTGAATGACGGTGCACCTTAAGATTTTGGAATTCGTAGTTCTGGATTTGGCATGTATGTTAGCATGTTTAATTATGTTCATGATGTCCATTGTTTAGTTGAAATGTTGGAAACCTCTTTTGGTTTTTATTTTCGTGGCGTAGTCTATTCAGCGCGCCTTATATACGTGCACAATGCGCATCGGAATGAACTTTCAAAATGAATGCTTTACAGTCGCGGTGGCCATGGGAGGGGGGATACCTTGAAATACAGTAATTAGGAATGGCAGTCCACGAATCCGTACAACGATCAGCTGAGAATATATTTCAGAGTTTTCCGACTCCGAATGGAGCGAGAAGCCCTTGGAACTCCGTAAAATAGACAAAAGCTTCGTTGGCGAACAATTCGTCTATTCTCTCGCGCGGTTACGAGCGAACGAGCTTCAACATACAACATATTCGAATGGCGCTTTGATGCATGTTTCTCGTCGTCTCGCTCACACTCTCCACACATCCATTTTTCTCTCTGTCTCTTTCTCACGTTCTGGTCCCATTCGATACCCTTATTCCATCGTACGTGGTTCAGGACAGTCATCACGTACTTTTTCATTGTCACACTCACTCCGTTACAATAGCTTCTAACTTTTAACTGGTACCACCTCCACAGCGTTCGTTACGTGCATCCAGAACGATGAGGTGTTTCAGTTTGGGAATCTGCTGCGAATACTCCCTATAATGGTCACAAGAGTTGAGAGAATCACCATTGCAATCGATATTATTGACGAGATTTTATTCATTATGCGCACTCAAAAGTTATTTACAATGAAAGTGCACAAAAACCAGTTGAAATTGAATTTGTCAGTATGACTCCCAAAACCAGCATTAATTTCTTATCTCAATTATCTTTTATTCGCTAGAAATTCTGCAGCATATTTCTAACTTCATTCGAAGTTGGTTTTTTTATTAGAATATTATCACAATATCAATACGATTTCTAAATCGTGCTAAAGTTTTTGATAGATTACTACAGCAGATAAATGGCGCGAGTTCAAATCAAAAGATTCGAAGTTAGACAAACAAATGTTCATCTTAATACCTTGGAACTGACTGTTATAAAAGTATATAAAGTCAAGATCTAACTGATTTATATGTTTTTGGGATAATTTTGTTCTTGTGCCGATATGTGAAAATTGCCATCGTTCTTAGAAAACATAAAAATTATTGTTAATAGATCAATGATCACGTGATACTGAAGGGAAACTATCAGTTGACCGATGATGTGCAGTTATTAATTATGATACAATTTGCGTGATTCATAAGCGCAATAACCAAGTCGAAACAGGCATGCAAACATGAGTGCGGGATATATGCTCGCTTTAGGTACGAAGCGTACAACTGTATAGAGGCAAACGAGGATGAGTACAATGGCGAAATGCACATGGTATGCTCGTTCCGCGATCACAATAAAGGAACAAGCATCGCGTACCTGGATGATAATACCAGCCATGCACCCATACGCAGAAGAACCTGACGCTCCGTTTGATTCTCTCCTGTTCTATTCTGTTCTGCCGTCAGATCTTTGTATTTGCTCATATTTATACTATTGTTCGAACACACACCTCGTGTATACACATCCCTTAATGAGCCTAGTATTCCTTCATTCGCCAAATCTCTACAGATTCAATCACTAGAAAAATGCGCTTAGTACAATAAAACATTGAAATTTGTTTTTCTTTTAAGACTATTATGTTACATAATGATGGCGGTATCTAGCCGAACTTATAATGATTATTGCAGTGTATATATGCATTAATTGTAAACATATATATTTTTTATCAATTTTTCAAAATTGTTAAAATAAAAATTATAAGAAACTAATTACATTATATAAAATTAGTGACAGGGCAAAATTTCTTGTTTAATATTTTGTTAAAAACAGTTTTTTAAAGCTTTTTTACTTTGTTTATTGATGAGTACCTATTGCCCATAAGAATAATCTATTGACTCTATAAAAAGTGTCGAATTTATTTTGAACATATATGAAAAATTAGAATTTTGTCATGATTTATGTATATTTGTATATTGTTGCATATTTCGATGTGTATATAAATCTTTTTTGGTTATACAGAAATATTCAAATTTCAACTTTTTTCACTGAATATTTGTAACGGTAGAAATAACTATCGCGCCAAAAATATCATCAAATCGATTTTGAAGTTATTTTGCGTAATATGTTGGTTTTTATAAAATATGAATATATTACTGTGTGCTGATTTTTTAATATTAAAGATGTTTTTCAGATTTATTTTTAAAAAACTATAAGCATAAGTTTTTCTTGAATAATATATTTTAAAATTTATTATTAATATATTTTTGATTAATAATTTATCTATTTTAATAATATTAAATTTAGGTAAAAATTGTTACAAAATGTAACTTTCAAAAAATATCATGCTTTAACAGTTTATTTATGGATACAAAATTAAATATTACTAATACACATTCAAGGCGTCAGTTTATCATTGGCTTAACTTTATGTTATGTGACATATAATGTCAATATAATTTATATAAACATATCTAAAGTGTAATATTAGTAAACGGAGTAAGTATTTTCTTACGATATATTATCGTAACATGATAATATATAGTGCACCACATTAAGTTTTAGCCAACAATTTAGAATATATACTTCACAGATATAATAAGAATTTATTGGTAATTTATTAAAAATCAAAATTTATTTTTAATATTCATTGTGTAAGTGGTAATAAATATTTTGGCTAAGTAAAACCATTTTTAAAATCATTAAAATATAAGAAAAAGTCAACAGAAATGTGACATTATCTTATAAAACTTAATATAAATTGAGAACATTGGATTTTTTGGTAACAATTATTCACAAACAGAAAAGTTATTCAATCAATTGTTTTTAAGTTTTAAAATACTATTTTTATAACTTCATTTTTTCAATTTATATGTATGTTGTTTCCGAAATTCATTGTCTCTATGCAAAAGCGATTTATTTTGAAGTCATAGTTTTCTAGACCGTCATAATTTCCTGAAGTACATATTTCCATGTCTTATAGAAGATACAATAAAGTTCAACGGTATTATGATTTAGATCGAGTATTACCCGAAATTGGTACATTAGATATTATGTGTATGAAACTTTCATAAAGTTTCATATTTTGTATCATCATAAACTCAGCAGAATGTAAAATCAACCTTCTGGAGTGACCAAATACGATAAAAATCAGAATATATTACTTAATGCTATAGCAAAAATTAATTTCGTTTCAATTTAAAATAATTAGAAAACCCATATCTTAATCGAAACTATTACATTCGAATAAAGTTATTTAATGAAACGAAAATTTAAAGTAAAAGAAAGTAGTCAATCAAAGAAAAAGTACTACACATACTTATTAACCATTTTCAGTTAATCAATATTAGAAAACTATCCGAAAAGTACATTCACGCGATCGGATTATTTATACATAACACAGACTTGCGAATAAACTAGATAGACTACTCGTCTCTAAATGCAAAGTATACCGTTGTAGCGTAAAATCTAAATCACCTGAAGACACGAAGAAAAAAAACTGTTGAAGGATCGAACTGGTCAACTTTGTTTTTTCATCAGTTTCAGATAGCAAACATAAAATAAATAAGTTATTCAATAAAAAAATAACCTTTTTCATGAAAATCAATCTCATTATTCAGTTCATTGAAAATTCTTCCTATGCATGAAAAGTGTATAGGAATGAATAAGATCCAAATAAAAAAATCATAAAAAGATTTTTTATTATATGTCATATTTTATCACATTTGAAACTTTGGAATGTGCAAATAGATAATCAACATACAAATACGTATATTTATTAAATCAACAACTTCTAGTTATCAATTCATAAACAATAAAAGTGATTATAAAACAATATATATTGAGTCGTTTTATAATGGGAAGAATAAAATATGTTTTTCATTCTTCACATCGACAGTAATTATTCGATAGTTAATTTTCGAGGTTGGAACAATTGACTAAAAACGATCTAAAAGATAGATAAAACTATCGATTCGATTTCACAGAATGCGATACGAATTCAATTAATTACTACAGGAAAAGTGAAAAACGAAAACTTCAATATTAATGATTGAAAGATACAAAATTAATTAGAATATTTTGGAAGTCCTTTTTTTGCAAGATACTCAATTTATTTAATGAAATACAAACATATCAGCAAAACAATTGATAATCCACGTCTTTTAAAATAAATGTGAATTTATTCAACCGACTTTCAACAGCCCAACGAGTACGAATGCAGAAGTTTTAATAAGGTTATTTTGATAGTACCCGAATCGCGAACTGAAAATTCTCATTTGTTCGAAATACGAATAATTTCATAATTACTTGGAATAACTTTGAAATAAACTTTTACTGTCTATATAATTAAATGGAAATAATAAATCACAAACCAAAATCCTTTTATGTACGAAATAAAACTAAAAATAAGACATAATGACGAAACAAAACGACTTACTTAACAAAAATTAAGTGCTAAGTTTTGCCAAATAAATAATAAAATCTAATAAAACTAAAGAAATTACTGTAATATAATGACAAATAAATATTTCACCCCATAAAAATTCTACATTTATAAGAAGCAATGTATATGAAATTTAAACCTTCACTTTTTTAGAATATTACATATATCCTAATTTCACATTTTTCACAGCATAAATATTAAAGTTTTAAATTAATTTAGTCCTTCGAAACGTCTAAGTTTGGTTATTGCAAATCTTAGACAAACAATTTTATGTAATTATGTCCAGATGATTTGGCTAAATTGGACCTTTAAGGTTCGCTCCGAGGCTTATGGTAACATCTGTAGTAGAACAGAAGACAGCGAAATTATCCGAGGCGCGCTTAGGCAGGGCCATAAATTTAGTTAGGAGAAAGAGCTCGGCAGCCGAACGAACTACTCAGGTAATACCAATAAGATGGCTGGCATGTATTTATTTGCCGTGTGCAGTAGTAGTGACGAGTAATGGCTGTCGTCGTAGTACGTCCCACATCCCCAAAGTAGGTCAGCAGGTGACCTGTCATGCTGACCTTCGTCAGGGAAATACGTTCAAGTTATATGCTTTTTCGCAGCTATGCAAACACCTTTGTTTCTTATGACCAAGATCACAAACAGGTAAGGAAGTAACAAACACCCTCGCCCCCTTCTCAAAATGATCTCTTTTACCATTAGAAAAAAATAACTTTTTTATATTCGCAATTGAAGCTATCTTGTAAAATTGATACGAAGAACTTTAAGTATTTATTTTCTATTTATTTTAATGCGGTATTGCTAGACCATAAAATTCGGTTGAAAAAAGTACATAACAAGTATTACTTTAGCATAAAATAATGTTCAATTTTATTACTGTTCAGATATAAATAATATATTCATTTTAAGTACATCATTTGTTAAACATAATCTCCTGAATACAACGTAATATATTCTTGCACAAGCCAGCATGTTATGATTACAGTGACTTCAAAGCTTTGAATTCTATTATATGTTATTTTGCACTGAATTTTTTCCAAAATGAAAATGATTTAAAGTGTTTGATCATGCTATTCTGATGTGATCCAGAAAAAAAACAGATTCTTCTGAAATTTATGAATATTTACATTATTATCTATATGATACAACATTTGGGATATTAAAAATTATAAACTGTTAACAATAATATAATAAACAAAAAATTCTGAAGACAACTGATTCTAAGCTTTGTCTAACATCAATTAGCAAAATTCTACCAAGAATAAGCAATTGGAACAGCTGAGTTAATAACTCGAGAATAGACAGTTGACAGACATTTACTTTGAATAAATATATAGAAATAATTAAATTGATTTAATTAAAGAAGTATAACTTATAGACGAAAAAACTTCGGAATTTTATCATATACTCTCATCGAGTCTAAATGTGAGTTGTTTTAGAATTAAATATGAATTTGAGATAAGACAAACCTAATAGTTCAACCACTTTAGTACGAGCTGGTTATGAATAAATAAATAAAAAAGCTAAAGTGAAGAAAATACCGAATAAATGACAATATTTTTTAGTACAATGAAAAAAAAATGAAGAGTTAAATCAACCGATTTTCACTCCATATTATTTTATCACTGAATATTCATTTGCAGAATATTCCGTTCCACAAGCACTGACATCTTGAAAATTAATAATATACATCAGACAGTAGAATGTTTTCAATTTGCAATGCACAAAAACTATAAGATAATATGTATCAAGTGAGAAAAGATAAAATTTTTATAAGCATCAAAATTAGAATATTTTTATGAAAAAAAAACTATTGACATATTTTTGTAAAATTTGTTCCGAACAAACAAAAACTTAATTATATTTATAATATATTATAATATATTTTTTATTTGTTAATGTTAACTTTCAGTTAATCAATAGTAAATCAAGTATTATAATTGAATGATTACATTTGAATTATTAGTGTCTAATGTT
>JABFQD010003828.1:0-12604 GCA_022817045.1 Psix sp. ZL-2020 | reverse complement strand
GAAGAAATAAGTCCGTGGAATATCTTTTAAAACCTATATTTTTTAGAAAACTTTTGACCAGTATTGTAAAAAAAATGATATTTATGAATCAATGTTCAACCATTTGCTCAAAACATATAGAATATTACAGGTTTCTCTACAAAATTATAGTTACGTGAACGACGCAACATTCGACTATTTTCTGGAAACCCGCATTATTCTATATTTACATGATACCACATGAATTTGCTTTTTATGCTTCACACGACAGTTGTCTCGATAAGTACGATGTGCTTGAGACGATGGTTGTTGATATAAAAAATGTGAATCGGAAAATAATCGCGACTCTGCAAACTAATGTATACACAGCTTTTGATTTTCGATTCGCAAATGCAAAGTTTGTACAAGGAGGAAGCGCTATTCAGTTATCGATAAAACTACAACGCAAAGAGGATGAATTCTGTCGCTCATTATAGCCGTTGGTCAGTCGATTTGAATTTTGCTTAAGATGCTGCGATATCGAGCAGCAGTAGATTTTAATAAGCAACGATGGCGCTCGTTTATTAGATTCATTTTTAACTATGACTGAGGTATTGTCCGATCATTTCATTAGAGATCTTAATTCGCCTTTTATATTCATGCAAAACCCAAGATCTGAATCTGTAACATTATGAATGATAAAACGTGCACATCACGGTGTAAAATTCGGTGTAAAATTGTCCTTTCAAGTGTTCCGTAATATTTTTAAGTTTTTTCTCGATGTCTTTTTTACAAACGCATGAATTCTTCTTGTAAAGTAATATCGTTTGGCTACATCTTAGTCATTGATCAAGCTACTTTGGACTAGAAATAGTGAGTCTTTGCGAAAAAAGTTAATACTTTTCATATTATTTCACGATAGTCCAAAGATAAACAATTGACACTCGATACACCATTATTAAGATTCGTACTTGAGTAATTCATTTAATAAATAGCAGCTTTTGATAAAAAATGAAGTTGAAAAAGTGACTAGATAAAACATGAATACATATTTGTAATAATTCTTATTACAATATTAAAAAAATGCAAGCTATTCAGCTGAGAAAAAATAGAGGATCTAAACGAAAATGAAAATATTATATTAAAAAAAATTAATAAGTAAAAAGAAAAGGCGTTTCTTTGATAAAATATTAATGGCCTAAATTCTACTATATTTAAATAGAAGTTACTCTTAACATCAAAACAGTCAAATGCAAAACATTTTGTACACAATTGACTTTGGACGTATCTGGTGCCAAGTAAAAGTATTTGCTCGTCGATAAATGCGAAGTTTTCTTTGATTTTTCATATCATTCCGAAACCTTCGGTGCCTTCACTAATCGCCAGCAACAACGACTTCTCGAAATGATCGTAGCATTCGTAATCAGGCAGACAAAGTTGATTGAAACTAGAACCAAAAGATGTTGAATGTAAAAACTATTTTTTGTCAAAATATACATTATCATATCAACATAAATAAAAATTTATCTACGACTCTGTATTTAGCATATAAAATATATTCATAAAACCATAAATAAGAAATAAGATTTGTTTATATGTGAAATTTGAAAACAAAATAAATAAATACAAAATATTATAAATAGATTGAATAAAAATTACCAAGTATGCGCCGTGGGAAGATTCGCAAACGTAGGCGCAGCGGTGATTTGAAAGCGAGGGCTGAGTTGTTGAAAACCACCAGGCGGAAGTTGCGAGCAACCTGTGGTGAACTGAAGAAGCCTCGCCATTTCTTCTTGCGTGAAATTGCTAACCGCGGTCCAAAACCAGTCCAGAACGCGAAGGAATTCCGGTGAATTTCCACTTGCTATGTGGTGAGCACGTAAATCGGCGACACTGTATTCCCCAGTTCCGCACAGTAGCAGCTGCGACACAATTAAGCTCAAATAGTATTGCGTATAATAATTTAGATGATAAACCCTTAAGTCGCCTTAAGCTTGATAATAAAAAGGTAAATTAGTTCTTCTGATTTATTCAATAAAATAGCACGCTTCGTATCATATACTATTATCATAAAATATTGTCTAAGTAAAAAATATCAATTTCGAGTCTAAAAAATGAGAAATATGTTAAATTAAAATAAAAAACATCTTAATGATGTTATGATGTAGAATAATAAATTATTTCAGTGATAAGAAAATGAGACAAGAATTCACCTCTAGCTCATTTTCGTCGAAAATTCCTAGAAGATTGTCCGGGATGAGCTCATTTAATCCGCGCAAAAAGTGGTCCACTTCACAACGAATAGAACTTGCTAACCGATGCTGCGCCAGCGCATCGAGATAGCGTAACTTCGTGTCATTCGTTATCCTAATCTTGCTCCCACCTGGTATTAACTCTGCCACCTGAGACATTTTAAATACCCTGATTAATTTTCAACATGATTTAATACGCTTATCATTTATGAAATATTGTCACATTGTCATATTCTACAGCGGTTAAGTACAGTGTGAAATTGTAAGGTTTTATTAAAAGGAAATGAAATTTTTTCTAATCAAATCGTTGTCTCTCACAAAGCAGGGCCTATCTAAAAAATTGTCCATTTGATACATACAAACAATTTTCATATTTATACTAGGACAATTTCTCGATAGCTCCTTCTTTATTGAAGATGTTGAAATCGTAATGTAAATCATACTTGAACAATTTCTTATAAAGTTAAAAAAAGTAACAGCAATAAGTATAATTATTAAACTTCTAATGTTAGAAAAACTATCTATCTAATTCATAGCTAGAAAATTAATGAAACAGTTTGAGTAGAAGCTTATCAGTTTGTCAATTATAAATGATTGATTAGAAGTTAATTTTTTTCATATAGAAATCATAATCTTTAGATCCTAAGAAACGAAAGCATTGAGAAGACTTACTATCTGCAATATTGTATTATTGTGAAAAGTTCTTACCGTTATTATTACAGTTTTATTTCTTAAGACATGACAAAAAAATTCACTTCTGTTGATATTGAAAATCACAAAGCTATACTTTTTACTATTGTTTTTAGTCATTCAATGTTTTTCCTTTTTAAAATATTTACATTATCAGTCTAAAGTACCTTGAGTAGCTGTCCATCTTTGTCATATTCTTCTTCAACAAAATATAATTCCATTTCCTCAACGTCGTTGTCAAGAATGTATTTAACTTTACTCAAATACAAATCTGGATCGTCTTGTTCAAAGTATTTGTAGTGTACCCTGAGACCAATAATCTGCGCGAGGAATGAGCGTGTGAACCTGGCACGTACCAGCTGTCGATATGAGCCACCCAGGGCAGACTCATATAAACACTTGCCAACGATTCGACCTGCGAATTCGTAGTGTTTTAATTTCAGATGAGGTGGTCTTTTACTGTTTGGATGCACCAAGGCTTGCTGTGACTCGCCAAATGACGCAAATAAACCATTTCCAGGATCGAACAAAGCTGCGCAGATTAGCTCAAACCATTCTCTACGAACACCACCCCAATCAACACCTGAAAATAAAATCAAATTTAAATTCATTGAATTTTCTTTATTGCATTACCTTTGGAATAAATTTTGTTTGTATAGATATATAAGTGTGTATGTATGTATATATGCATATACCTTGTTCTCCTTGAAAGGTAATTTCGAAATTTCTACACCAATCGCTAACAGAGAATCCTTTGCTAGCTTTCATAGACTGAAAAAGGAATTAAAAATTAGTTTTCATTATAAAGTTAAGGTATTATATGACAGAAATTTCAAAAATAAATTTTTTTTAGTTGAAATAGATTTTTATGAAAAAGAGAAATTGCAGTTAAATTTGTTTGAAGATAAAGAAGTTTTATTTAAATTAGAATTCAAAAAAATCAAAAGTTAAATTGAAGAATTTAGTAAGACTAAATTTCTTTAAGAAGTATTTCAAAAATATTTTAATTAGATTTTCTACGTTAATTTAAAAAATTCGTGATTATTATATCTTCTTGCGACGCACAAATTTACTACATAGCATATTTTTCTAAATAAAGCATTACAAAAAAAGTAGCTGAATTGTGCATTTCAGTGTATTTACCGATTCGAGGAGCTTATCACGTTGTACTTTCATTGAAAGTTTCTCATGGTAATGTTTTTGATGATGCTTTCGAACTTCGTGATAGAAAAAGTCTTGCTTGTCAGCAAAGGTTTCACTGCCTCCGATGTTTTTAAGCAGGAACAGTGTGAATGTCGCGGCAATGATGTCACGATAATGCGAGATCAATTCAACTGGCGCCTGACAACCGTCGTCTATTGTAAACGAGTCGTAGCCTTCATGCTGGTTGTTCAGACAGTCGAAGTGGAACTGAAATTAAGACCATTGAATTATTCATTCTTATATCATTCTTTCGTTCCGCTTTTATTTGCTTAAATATGATGTACCTTCGTAGATGGGCATAGCCTGAAAGTGACTAAGCGTTTTGGTATGAACTTCAACAGATATTCTTTGATGGTTAACTGCTTCGGCGAAATAAAACAGAAAACTTTTTTCGGCTTCGCGAATCGTTCTCCCTGCATTCCCAACAACTTTGCCGCATAGCAGATATTCGGATCTTTCGAAGCCACGTTGTTGTGTACTGCTCTGGCAACTGCGCCTGTTCAATAACATATGTTTAATATTTTTTCGTCTCAATAAAAAATTCTTACGTCGCATATTTAAGCGACTTCTTGGTATATTGATAAATTATTTCGTTCCATTGTTCAATTCAAAGCTATGCGAATAGTTAATTGAATGATATTTTAAAGAGATAAAAAGTAATTCAAATTAAACAGTACACATAATCATAAATCAAATTAGTTTAATTAAAAAGATATAATTTCTTGAAAGCTCAGTATTACTCATTTATTATTCATATTTAGATTTGCATTGTATTTGTTTTAAAAACATGTCACGTACTTTCCAAAACAATGATATCAAAGTCTCCGTTGTGCAGCTGCAACCCGGCCAAACTGACAGTCGCATGATAACAACCGCCTTTTGGAAAACTCACTTTCAGTCGAACTCTCTGATTCGGCGAATCATATTCCAGTTGAATATTATACGTCACAGACGCAGTTTCTTCCGGAATATTACCAATCTAAAAAAATATATAAGATAAAGATATCATAAATTTTAATTCTTATATTATTAATTAACATTCGACATCTTAAATTCAATTGAATCTAATTTTTGATAACATATTATTATGAATATTAATTAAAAATGTTTATATTTTTATTTAAATTTTTGTTAATAAATCGAAAATAATTAAGTTCAAATCGATTACCTGCGTTATATTTACATTATAGCCCTCCGTAGGCTGATCATTTGAGCCGAATATACAGAGATTGTCGTATTCATCGCGCGGCTCTATCGTCATAGAATGCGGCACTCCTGCGGTACAAACAACGGTCGAACTTTGACGTACGAAAACTGTTTTGTTAGGATCAGGAGGACCTATAAAATAATCACAATTAGAGACATTAGGCTTTTTGTTTAAAATGAAATAAAAAGTAATATCAAAGATAGATATGTTGAAAAAGTACATATTGGAATATTTAAATGGTTAGATAATTTTTATTCTGTTGAATGAAACACTACACTTTTGGTCAATCACGAAATAGGACAAACATACTGTTATTACTCATCTACGTTTACGACAATATTATTATTCATTGCATAACTCTGTTTATATTCTCCCTATCTTGTAATAATTGTCTGCAATCAAGTTTATTATATCACATTATCTTAATCATATCTATTAAATTATCTTGGAATACAATAATTGTTCGTCTACTTATTATTCATTATCTCTTATTAATCATTTTGTGATCAGATTGCCAAATTTTATTGTACAGCATTAAATTAAAATTTATCAAAAAGATGCTTAAAATAAATGCATAAACTATGTTTCAAATTTTTACAAAATTAGACGTTATGCAAATTTTGTTGATAAGATTTTATTGTTAACAAAAACAAAGTTATAATAAGGTTTTAGATTTAAAATTGCAATTAAAATCAACAACAATCATCTTTAAACTTTATAATTGTTCAAATTTTAAAGTATGTTTTCATTACATCGGTTTAAGCTGAATTTCATTAATTTTTTTTAATTTTATTAAGTCTACTCATTTATGAATATATAATAAATTTCATCACATACCATACTGACAATATTGCTGAGATATAATTATAAAAGATATGCACCTTTTGCAATTACTTTATATAATGAAATCCAATACTCATATGAGAAAGATACATTTCGCCCAATGGATTTGAAATTATTTAATTTAATATTTCTTCTATTATATGAAAACGTTAAAAGGGTTAAAGATATTAAAAATAATTTATTAGTCGATTTGTCACATAAATCCTACATTGATAAATTTCACTAACGCATAGAACGGCATTTTATTACACGCTGCTCTAATGTATTTGTAAGTAGTTATACTTTCTTTCTGAAGTTAAATAAATTATATAAAAATGTGCAGCTTTGGAATAAATTTGTCCAAACTGCAGCATTCATTATAATTGTTAATACACTCTATACATAATGGAGTAAATATATTCTATGCTGTAAATAGTTAAAAGTTGCAAAATATACAATGTAGTCGAATAAAAATATTAAATTCATTAATGACGTTAAATTTCGAGTTAGACAATCAATCTATTGTATTTTCAGTAAAATATCGATTTAAAAATATACTTTTATCTTATATTTCTCTTTCTTTTCCCTAGCGAGTTGAAATATTGTATCTTAAAAACTTTGAATTAATTTGAAAGTTTTGATCGTAAAACTCGACATTGATAATTTTGATCGTAAAGCGGTCATGCAAAACTGATACAGTTTTTGATTAAACATAAAACTGTTTTAATATTAAATGAATGGAGACAAAATGTAGGAAATGGTAGCGCGCGAGCAGATTGCTACATACAATATTAAATCGATAATTCGGACGCATTATGAACGCATAATGCAAGCCACATAATACCTGGGAGGAAAGTTTTGAGGAAAGGACTGCCATGAACGTGGCAGGATCCGATGAGTACGGCGATGCGATATTGACCGGCATGACGAACCGTGAATTTAACTACTGCAGTATTTGCTGCCAGCGGGTCGGTGCCTCCCAACTCGATCAGTGTGGCGACTCGCCTGGTTCCCTCTGTCACTTCCACAATCAGATTATCCTTGTCGCATATTGGATATGGCTGGCCGTTTCTTTGATAGAACTGCAACAAATATGCAAATGCAATTATGATTTCTCAGTTTGTTTCGGCGTAGAAAAATGTACCGACTTTGATTGTTACGCTCCAATTGATCAAATTGAGTCCAATCAAGCCGACACAGTTTGGCTAAACACGATTTAATAAATGAATTGATTTCATATTTGCAAGTCTTGTCGATGTTACTCGAGCGGAATTCTAATTGCAAAGTCACGCGGTAATTCGAAAACCCACTTTTTGAATCGCAAATGTCGCCTCGCCGGCGTGAATAAATGTGTATTGATTTTACGAATTATTTATTTGCATTTGCGCGAAGGTACAAAGGAATTTGAAAAATGGTATATGCAAATCGCGATTACGCAATGCTTTTTGTTTTCCAAAGCTATCGCCTGATTCTTAATTTCTATTTTTGCTCAAATCAAATGATCTGTTCGCGTGTCCCATAACTATTTCAATCAAGCTCCAAGTTTTTTCCTCTGCTTCCAGTGTTTCATATTGTAGATAAAAGCGTGGTGCTGAAAAGAATCGAAAATCGCTTTGTAAAATTACACGTTGCTCGATATAAAAGACGTGAACGATGCCGTTACATTTTTCCAACCTGTTCTTTTGATGTTGCATGTTTTTTAACGTCAACGTTATTACTCGTATTTCGTTCTCGAATGATTTTTTAAAATACATTTTTATCATTCATATTATCTTAGGAATTTATATTTTCCTATACTTATTATCTGAGTAAAGCTTTTTGAGAGATCACCTTTACTGTGAAGGTCATAGTTTCTCCGACAAGTTGCGGCTCGTCCCACTCGAAATGAACCCGACAGTTGCTTGGCAGAAGATATTTTCCCGTGACGTACTGCAAAAGCGAATGCTTCGCTTCTGGAGCAAGTGCAGGTTGTGTCATAGCCGCAAGGGTAACCAGCCCCGCAACTGACACCGATACCACCAGCATGCCACCTACAATGAGAACCAATAAAAAACCATTCTATCATTCAATTAAATCAGTCTCTACTGATATTGATAAATTAACATTATATTTTTTTCAGTTACTATCATATCTGATCTGATGAAACCCGATTGAATTTTAGCAAAAATAATTTGATCTAATTAAACCTTCTTGTCTCACTTATGAATAATTTCAAAGGGAAAAAATAAACCTTACTTGATTTGATGTTGATTTAACTAGATTTAATGACTATAATTCTGTTGAAATTTGTTGATTCTAATAAGATTTCAGCAAATTAATTTGCTTTATTATGTATAAACAATTAATTGAACATGACAAAATAAAAATAAACTCAACCACTTTTAATTTTATCAAATTTAATCTGAACAGATATAATTTGCATTATGTAATTATGCTTTAACTCAACATGTCAGATAAGTGGCGAATCGTCGCAAATTCAATGATAGGGAATACCTATCTGGCACGATGGGTTAAAACACAATGACATTCAATGAAATTTCATTACTGTCCTAATCACAAGTACAATTAAATTTACATTAGATCTGTTTAGGTCTATATCAGATCTGTTCATATTTATCAGATCTTCTTTTATTGTTGTTCCTTATTTTCATTTTCTAAATTTTATCTTAATCAAATTTTATTAAAGTTGAATCAAATACATGAAAATCTAATTAAATCTATATAGACATTGTTACATCTATTCAGGTACAATGGAATTTAATTAGATCATGGCACAATGAAAATTAAGCTTCGTCAAGTTTTGATCTTAAGATCAAAATCAAACCCGATGAAAATAGGATTTGACATGTTTCAATACACTATCTAAATAATCTACTTTTGATAATTTCAACAAAATGACAAAATATTTTCTTTTTCATCTGAAAAACTATGTATATGTCAGTACACATTTACAACAAAGAGAATATAGTTCTTGTATTTCTCATCTTTATTCAAAAAGCACACTCCAAACATCTTTTTTTATTTTATAGTAAATCAATCATTTTTGACCTATGAGAATTTCTTTTCCATTGCAATTCCAATAGAATCCCTGATTCAGGATTTTCCATGCACGCAAATTTGGTTCTTTACATAAATGAATGTCAAATGAGCTGCGACCAAAACAATCCGCAAAGCGGCTGAAGTTGAATTTTAGCAACGATTAAGGAAGAGTGGGGATAAATTACCCCACGTCCATGCGTCCTGGTGTTGACTGTTCTTCACAACTGAGCTCCAGAGATCCGCTTTCAGAGCCTCCAAATCCTCCTTCGAGGTAGGTAAAGTCTGCCGTGCTTGAATCCACTTGGGCAAATCTTTGCCTAAAGCTGAGTACGCGGTATGATCTTCTACCCAGTAAACATCTTCTAGGGATGCAACCTCCAACTGCGTCAGTCTGAAAACAAACTTCTTTTGTAGAAACTTATTTCTTCAAGTTGTTTGCCGAGCGAAATTTTTCATGTAGAAACAATAGAAGAATTTGCTTTGATTCTGGTCATCTTAATTTTCATTTCATTGTGGGAAACAAAAATAATGGTGTTCAGGAGGATCATAAATGACAAAAGTTTTGATGTTTGTCATAGACGGTGAAACGATGTAAATTAAAGCTCAACTGTGAAGAGAATTTTGTTTCAATTAGAGTCATGACATTAAAATGGCAGACTTGGAAATATATTTTTTAATTGAATCCACAATTCATAGTCGTAATATTCGTCGTGTTTATTGCCCGACGGTAGAGCCGATGAATTACAAATGTTTATGGCCAATGAAATGGCTGCGAATTTATATTGTGGAGCTCGAGTATTGTTATTTCAGAATAGAATACGAGGAACAATACGTTTCAGGTTAATTTGAATTTGTCTGTTTTTAAACTTAGATTAATGGATCTATAGTTATAAACTGGTGTTTTAATTTTTTTTATTTTTGGAACTTTTCAAAAATGTTCATTGAAATAAATGATTAAAACCTTTCATAAAATAGTGCTTTGATTGTTTTGTAATTATTCTTAATCAAAATTATTTAAATGTAAGTTATTCATTTTCAAATTACGTATTACTTTTGATAGCTTGTTTAAAATGTCTCATGAAGAATTATTTCAAGATGAGTCTTTTTCATTTTATTGCAATAAAGTTTCATAGTTATCAATTATTCAATATATTTTCAACGTTTAATACTACATATTTCAAGAGCCTTGAGCAAAGGCTATTAAAATATTTCAAACGTTTGCGACATTTCAGATATTCTGATTAAAAATTTCACTTTAAATGTCTTAAATAACAGAACGCGCAAAAGATACCATACAATAATTAAAGTTTCTATCATCATGACAGTTTCATTTCAAGACTGCCAATTTGATATAACCCTACACAACTCACTAAAAACCTTCCCTTTACTTTGTACCCTCCATTTTCCAAACAACGTTAAAACAAACCTTAACAAACACACACTAATTAAAATAAACTTCATTAAATAAAAATGTTCAATAAAAAAATGTCATTATAAGTTTCTCAAAAGTGAATGTAAAAAATAAAATCCATTTATCAGTCTCATATTTGATGTCACTCTTCAAGTTATAAAAAATGCGACTAATAAAATGGTAGTTGACATATCTCATCAAACGCAAAGAGAAAACTGCTCGAGAGCAAATAAAAGTTGTCACTCACCTCTGATAGTGGCTGTGGAGTCCATGGTCCGCTAGCCACTGTCTCAAGACCAACCTTTGTTGCAACTCGCGTGCAGCATGCTGCAGTCGCTCCTCGTCTTGCGGTGGCAGTTGAGGCAGTGCATCGACATCACCGCAGCTTGCAAGACTCGAGATGCCTGCAACCAAGCAAAAACAGAATAACATTCACTAACTTCTTTCATAACATGACACTTCTTCAAACTCTGCTCTTTTCCCCACTTTCTACACTATTATCATTATAACTTTTGTTTCGATGTACTTTTGGTATTTCGATATTGCACTAGCTTATGTTGTCTTTGTGAGTGAAAATTAATTTCCGGATTAATATTAGAACATAAGTTTTTTGAAGGACATATTTTATGAAGTTGATTTTAGAAAAATAATATAAAGCAGTTTATTTATTTGGATTTATTCTTTTATTGTTTCAAACAAATCATCAACTTTTTCTTATCGCAACTCAAAAGGAAGTGACATTCCGATTAGAAACTATCATTTACGTTTGGTCATTTTGACCGCTCGTGAGATTGTCAGTATTAGAACAGTCGCCATGGACATTTCTTTGTCGCGTTTCCTCTGTTTGACTTACATTTTAATATTTGCCCGTCATGCCAATGGAGTTTGTAAAATCTTCAAATTCGAGAACGGTGAGAGATTAAAAAAACACCTTTTTACGGATCACATATAGGTTCAACGAATATCGACAGTGTTGAATACAAGTAAAAACACACATCGTTTCGAGTATCGAAAATTGATAATCGACGAAATTTTATCTGAATATACAAAGTGCAATTCGATAAAATGATGGTTGTAGTTGTTAAGATTCAAATATTTTTGGCACATTCCAATTTCGAAAGCGATGATGCTATCCAAAATTGCAGCCATTGTTTTTATGATGTCTTTAGAATTGTCTATTTGATGTTTTATGGTTTATCAATTTTACATTTGATCGAAGGTTTATTTCAGTTTTTGTAGAAATAGCTGTTTTCTTAGAAGTTCGATACTATGTTTGATCAAAAGAATTTTGCAGTGTAAATTTGATTGTTAGTGATCATTTTTCTTAATGTAATTGAAGTTTGTTGTATTTAAATGTTTAAGAATGCCAAGAGGATAACTTATTTTTTTATGACAGTTTTAATTTGGATAAACAATTCCTTGTTAAATATTATTTACTATTTTTCTGTACTATATATGATTGTTGTAACTAGATTCGAATAATAAATTCTTAATCTAAAATTATGTTAAAAAGTATTATTTAGAAAAGAAATTATCTTCAATGTTTTAATGTCATTGTTTAAATTAAATTTTTTCAACGAAAGTTATTGTTATTGTTCTAATTTTTCATAAACAAATGCTGTAATTACACTTTTAAATAAAATCTGCCACAAAAAATAAAATCCACTGAATGTTTTCTCAATTTTGAAAACCATTTTTGTAATAAAAATATAATTCCAAGAGATAAATGTAAATATCATTTGTACAAAAATGTTTAAAAATTCTTTCAAAAATGTGATAAATTTAAAAACATTAAATCTCACCATGAATAATGACGTCATTGTTTGAGATTACGTGCGAAAATGTTTTTATAAAAACCTTATGAACATAAAGTTCTGAACATATTTCATTTTAAGAATCAAAAAACTAAACATAAATGAATTTAATACAATAATTTATTATGTAGTGAATTTAATGTCAAAGACAAACAGTGAAGTATAAGTTTCTGCTGGATTTTTCTAACTTTTGAATTGCTATTTTTAA
>JABFQD010003827.1:0-12604 GCA_022817045.1 Psix sp. ZL-2020 | reverse complement strand
TTAAAGATAATTTCTTACGTATTTTAAACAGGTACATTTACTTTGTTGTACCATTGAAAAAAAACTTTAATCTATATAAATTAATATCTACTCATGAAAACATATTTCCAAATATCCAAGCTAAAATAGCTTTCTTGTCAAAGCAAATTTTGCTTTGTCGTAACTGCCTTGGCAGTCACAGTTAAAATTACCGGTAAAAAAAGCATTTCTGTTTTTTTTGTCTTTCAGTGTAGAGAAGAATAGAATTTTTTTTGTCGTTATCTACATACAGCTTTTTAGGATACGTTCGTTATTATAATTAATCCAAAGAATAATCCTGCATCTGATCATCTTATCTTAGAGACATCTGATCGAAGTCCACGTGTTGTTGATCAATAGAATTTTATATTCTTGTTAAATAGCGTCTTTCCATTTTTCTCGAAGATTAATTATTCCGATCATAATTTATTATGGCGTCATCTAATTTGTTTTAGTGTGTAAAGTTGCAATCTGATTCTGTGTCTTGGACCTGAATAATTCTGAAAGTAAATTCTAATTGTTAAGAAGTACTTTAGTGATATTACAGTTATATTTTCTGACAGTGGAAAATACCAGTCTCTTAAAGACGCGTTAACGAATTTTTTAAGGAAGTTTAGAGATAGCGTAAAAAATGATGTAAAAACTTGATGTCTCAAGAGACGTAAGCTTAATTTTTTTCTGATATATTTTCGGGAAAATCGGGTACATCTCTTTTATAGTAAAAGTGGAGTATTTGATTTAATTTTCTACATAGCTTTAATTTTACGTCCAGTTTGAGTTTCAACTGACCCGTGGAATTCTTTGAACTAGGTTGGGATTTCACTTTTGTTCCTAATGAATGTATCCTTACACTACCTACTGTAATGGTGAATGTAAGTGATGAAATAATGACAATCTCCGAGAGATTAAGCTCTCATAGGGCGGCAGATTTCTAAGTGGATCAGATCTAGTATTCCGGCTGCCTTTCTATACAGATTCTGAAAGATGCAGTTTTTGCATGGAGTTAATTTAGATTAATGTAAATCTCGATGACAGAATAATTATGATTCATTCATTTTAAATTCTTTTTGCTTATGCACTCGAACAAGTTATGCCAAGCGTCAAGATGACGTTTTATTAGTAGGGACAGTGAGAGTCTCTGATTGTCATTTTTGTCAGTAGAACAAATCTGAATCTTTTTCAGCGAACAATTTTATGATTTCTTTGAAGTCATTGACGATTTTTCGAAAGCGAGACACACATGACCCTTTCCGACAATTTTTTCTAGAGACAAAAGGTTGGTTCACAGATTTAAAAAAAAAGAGAGTATTCTTTAGACATATTGTTTTACTGGTTTTATTTACATTGGAGTTGATCATCACATTGTCTTTGCTTGAAAGTTTAGTAGCAATCTCATTGGCTAGAACCACATTGTTCGAAATAACTGTCGTCTCGTTTAGCAAACCGTAGTTATTACATAAGTAAGACAAGCAAGAATTATAAATGCACCGTTTTTTAGAATTTTTAGAAATATTAGTAAAATACGCAATTTACTCGATAATGGCTTTTACGAGAAAAAAGTCGAAAACTTCAATTAAAAAGCTAAACTCTTAATTAATTAGTTTAATTTAGAATCCAATTTAGATATATTTTATTAAGAAAATATTAGTATATCAACATTCATTTTATGTGGTAATTGTTTGAATAAAAAATCATTAACATCAAAAATTATGTGATAAAAGTAGTATCCGTTAGTATCCGATGATTTCCTTATTTTTATTTACATAGAATTATTTTACCATTCCTTATATTTATACGTTACTCTATAATTTTTTCTACTGTTGATTTTAAACAGTCTTTTACGTTAAGGGTACATATTTATAATTTTTCGTTTTCACTACATAATGAGGACATCCATTGGCACTAAAAATTATATTTTTATCACGATAATCTAGTAATTATGTTATTTGACAAAAACATTTTAAGTGTATACATTAATTCAAATGTAAACATTTTTCTTCAGTTTTTATTTTAAATCAGTAAACTAAATGGAATTTTGAATAATTTTAAATATAAAACTGAATCAGTTATAAAAAGGTTTGATAAATTTCATGAAGTTAAGAATAGTCTCGTTAAATTTCACAAAAGTCGTAAAATATCTTGAAAATTTCATATTGTGATTTTATTATTTTAACTTTTTGTATGAAATAAAGATACGATTTTAGTATTTTTTTATGTAATAAAAAATGTACAAATTTTTATTATAACTATCATATATATTTAGTATTATAATTGGGTTTTTTCCACAACAAACTGGTATCATTTTCGTAGCTATACAAAATTAGCAGAAAAATTCTGAAATCAACTAACATAGAACAAGAACTTTTAATACACATCTGTTAGAGCATAGACTTTGCGATATTCATGCTACATGCATTACATATGGATGACCTTAAATTGTACGCTTCCGGTGAAGAAGAGCTAAATCAGCCTGTCAAGGTGGTCGAGCGATTCTCTCGAGATAACAGTATAAAATAGGAACTTGATAAGAGTACCTTTCTGCATATCAGAAGAGACGTGCAGACGAGACAGGTGAAAACTTTGAAATCACAGGTACTAATATTATGGAGCACACTCAAGCTGCAAAGTCACATTAATACCAGAATACAACAACAAACGAAAGACTTGATCTTTGAACCCATTCATAGGCAATGAAAACATATTATTTATATCAATGGTATATCATACCTTTTATGTAAATCACAAGAAAGGAAAAGGTTGTTATAAGTGTATAAAAGTGGAAATTAAATAATTTTGAAAAAATATCCATGGTACGATAAATATAAATATTCTATCTTTTATTTCCATAAAAAATTAATTTTTAGTCAACTTTTATGTTTTTATGTCTATTTAATAAATATTTAATGTTATTTAACAAACATTTAATTTTTCAATGAAAATTTTTTAAACATGTAATAATATATGGAACTCCTTTGAACTTTCATAGAACTTTTATTTGGTGTTATTTAAAATCATGAAAGAATAAAAATATTTACCTGGAATATTAAGTAAGATAGAAAGGTTCTCATGGGTTGAGTCAAGATTGCTGTAAAAAATTATACGTTAGATGTTTCATGGAAATATAATCAGATACCCATCAAATTATCCACGTGTGATGTGCGAAATTTACGTAAAAAAATGTATTTTTATACTAAAAATGTTTTTACGAATATCCCTGAATATATACACCGATAAAGTTCTTCATACATACATTTCTTCGGCAAAAACATTGCTAATTGAAGAGTATTTCAATCTTGTGAAAGTTTGTTTTATAATTATTTCTATAGTGTACTTTATCACATGGTAATTTCGACAAGATATTGTAGGATGACATGTAGAAATCCTATAAGACTCTTGTTAATTTTTCTTTCATTCAAAATGGGCAAATAAGTCAATTCTGTAATTTTTTCATATTTAAAGAAACTAGAGAAAAAATGATAACATATTGAAATCGAAGGATTTCAACAAGTTCTCAACGTCATAAAACTGTTTGTTAAGTATTTGATTATATTTTTTTTTTTTTTCTACAAAAAGCTTACCGTATCTAGAAGTTTACTGATAATTAATAATTTCAATTCATAGCGCTTTTTAATACTCAAATATACTAAATATTATATATGGGTAAAAAATAAAGCATTAATTTACTGCTAAAGATATCTCGCTTGAAATTCACCTAAATCGACCAGTGAAGCTGTAACAACCTTTCAAAAAAAAAATTATTTTAATATTCAACCAAAAAAAAAAAAAAAAAAAACACATAAAATCACTCTACGGATTAAGAGAAGTAATAAAAGAAATATAAATTCAAAGAAAATGAAAATAAAAATTTGATTCGATAGAAGTGGATTTATTTATACCACTTAAAATTAGTACCACTTAAAAGCTGTTTCAATATGTTATAGAAATGCAACAAATAATTATATAAACTAGTGTAAGAAATTACCGTAGTAATCATGTGAATAAAATAAATTAATTAATTTTATAAAAAACATATTTTTATTTCAAAAAGTAAATAACATGTTTAATATAATAAATGATGTAATTATTCAATAAGTAGATTAACGTTAATAAAATGATGCTAATAATATTTAATCATGTTAATTATGTAGAAAAATATTAGTCACTGATAAATTATGATACTGTCAAAGAAAATATATTGTCTTCTTTAAGCTTTGTGATAGTTTCTGCATATTCATAAAATTTATTTATGTAATATGTTTATCATAAATTTTGACTTGCCGGAATCGCATTATAGAACTTTTTTGAAAGAATTCTATGATTTCAATAAGTTTATTGTGATCAGTCTTTAAACAACAATATTTTATTGTTTAGTCAATATTTGCATTATATTGACGAATCGGCAGTATTACGATTACACTTGTTAATTTAAATATTAATATTTATAAAAAGTAAGCTTTTTTTAAATAATATTTTGAATTTAATTATAAACAATATAAGAATTTTATCCGCAACATTTCAATGACATCTAATGTTATAATGGTGATTTGATTATAAACAACAAAACTTTAAATAATAAATGATATTTTTATAACAATAAAGATAGATCCGAGTTGGGAAACTGACTTGAATGCAGATTTTTTTTTTATAATGATGAAATTCTATCTCTGACCAAAAGTATTTATTTTATAAAAGTTTAAAATCATTTAGGTGACATTCTTGGTTGAAAATGAATGCGACGGAGATAGCGTATTGCACTCATAGGGATAAAGGACAGACGTGAGAGTTTTTTTAACTACCTTTTGAATTTACTACTATTATTACTATATTTAATTATTACTATTTAATATTAAAATTTAGAGAAAGATATTATTATTATTATTATTATTATTATTATTGCACGACGTAGGACTGCTCAGAGAGTAGCTGCTCTGAGTATGCTGATGGCAAACACT
This sequence comes from Psix sp. ZL-2020, assembly GCA_022817045.1. Lineage (NCBI taxonomy): Eukaryota > Metazoa > Arthropoda > Insecta > Hymenoptera > Scelionidae > Psix > Psix sp. ZL-2020. Next base: position 7,634 of record JABFQD010003827.1, on the reverse strand, counting down.
TCAGGACCTGTCTCAAGTAAGCAACGCCTACTAATGAGCGTAACTCAATTCATCTTCATGTATGGAGCAGAGGTCTGGGCTCCCGCACTCGTGAGAGAAGTACGTCGCAAACGTCTTTCTCGCGTACAGCGCATGGCGGCGCTCCGAGTAGCCTCGTCGTATTGCACGGTGTCTGCGCCTGCCATTTTGGTAATCGCTGGGACTATCCTGATCGAGTTACTTGCCAAGGAGCATATGCTGATATATCAACGGACACGAGAAGACCCCATCAACCGGAGCAAAATCTACGACGTTGAACGTGAACGCACCTACCACTCCTGGCAGGATTCCTGGGAATTGGAAACACGAGGAAGATAGACGGTCAAACTTATTCGTGAAGTCAAAATCTGGTGTACCAGGACTCACGGTGAAGTCGGTTATTATTTAACTCAGTTTTTAAGTAATCACGGCTACTTTCATGCTTATTTGCACAAAATCACGAAAGTGAACAACCCTAATTGTTTATGTTGCCCTGAAATTCCTGACGACGCTGAGCATACCTTTTTCGGTTGCAAGAAATGGCACACCGAAAGAACTGCTCTGGTAGAAAGTATCGGCCGTTTTACCCCGGACGATATCATAGGTAAAATGATAGAAAATGAGAATACCTGGATTCGCGAGGCTTGCTACGCCCAAGCTATTCTACGGAAAAAAAAGATTTTGCTGGACCAGGAACCTCCCCTGGTTGTGTAACAGTAAACCTTAAGTTATTATGCTTTTAAACGCAAAACAGCTGATTAGCTAAGGAATCGGCCCGATCTGAAGTAATGTGTGCAACAGTCCCAGATCTGTTATATGTCGAGAGAGGTTGGTGGTTTTTAGTGGGTGCGAGTCCCATGTCACCGCAAGAACGGATCTTCCAAGTAGTCGGTGTGCGTTAGTAGATACGGTGTGGCGGAGTCACCTTCGTGAGCTGCTATTTCACCCCCAATGAATCGATCGTTGACTTCCAGAAGAAACTGGATGTGCTGGAAAACACACTGATAGAAACCCGCGGAGAAATAGTGCTTGGTGGCGATTTTAATGCCAAAGCACCGGAGTGGGGCATGCCGACGCTGGATTCCAGAGGAAAACGTCTCTTTAAGATCACTTCCAGAGCCGCGCTGACGGTAGTAAACAATGGACGCACGTCTACATTCCGTAGACCCGGGCACCGACAGACGATCTCTGACACCTCCATCGCATTGGAGGCAATCTTGGGGAAAATTATTGAATGGAAAGTCATTCCATTCCAGAAGATTATACTGGGAGCGATCACCAGTATATCACTTTCGGTGTGATATGAGACAGGCCACGTATTTAGAGACCCGACATACACAGATCACCTTCGTGGAACGCCTTTACTATGGACGAGGAAAGATTTGCTGTAAGGCTAGGCTGAGGGATACAACCAACTGCAAATAAGTGCCGAAGACTCGATGGTTGTGAAGCTGCGGAATCACGCGCAAATCACACTATGAGACTTTTGGCAGAGGCGTGTAACGCCTCTATGACCCGCAGGAGACACAGTATGAAAAGACTAGTTTATTGTTGGACACCGAGCATTGCAGATCTGAGACTGATATGTTTTCAACTTCGGAGACGAACGCAGCGAGCCCAGGGGAGACCTGAAGCCACTATGCGATCCGTCGAACATAGGACTGTGAAGAAACAGTTTTGCGCTGCAATAAAAAGAAGTAAACAGGACAAGTGGCGAGCCATAATTGAGGACATCGACAACGACCCTTGGGGCCTTAGTTACAAGATCGTGACTAAAAAGCTGAGAGCTCTGACCTGCTCAACGATGAACTTATAGAAGATGGAGGAAATAGTAGCGATGCTCTTTCCTGACTACCCGGAAAGAACATCGGAACTCAACGCAGTGGACCTGGAAAATATTCCTCTCTTTACTGCGGAGGAACTAATAATGGCGACCAATTCTCTTAAAAACAAGAAAGCACCAGGACCAGACGGTATACCTTTTGAGGCGCTGAAGGCAGCAACTGACACGTGTCCACAGCTCCTCTTTGATATGTAAAACAGCAGCCTAATATCGGGCATATTCTGGGCACGATGGAAAATTGCAAAACTTGTTTTTATCAGCAAACCCAAGGTAAGCGGAAACCTGGTGTTATCTTTCCGACCCGTGTATATGCTCGACACAGCCGGAAAGGTTTCAGAAAAGTTCCTACAGCCATAAATTCTCGCGGCTATCTGAGCAATTGAAGATCTCTCCGCACAACAGCATTGTTTCCGCAAAGGACACAATACATTTGATACAGTGCATATAATTATTGAGACAGCAGAACAGGTGCAAACAGGGAACCATTTCTCCCGGATGGTCACCTTCCTGGTCACCCTGGATGTGAAGAATGCCCTTAACTCTATGAGTTAGCGTGACGTCCATTACGTTCTTAGAGCAAGATTCAGGGTTCCAGGCTATTTAATGCACATAATGGAGGATTATCTGTGAGATAGCGCTATCCAGTACGACACTGAAGAAGGACCCCGTAGGAAACGATTGACCGCTGGCGCCGCAAAGGCTCCATACTCGGCCCGAACCTATGGAACGGCGCATATGACGACCTGCTGTGTCTGGAGATACCACAGAACACTACATTGGTTGGATATGCCAACGATGTAGCAGTGCTCATTGTGGCACGCAGCTTGCTCATCTCAAGTTAAACCAAGTAATGCGCCGTGTTTGTTCCTGAATGGAAGAACATTGCCTAGCCTTAGCAGCTGCGAAGACCGAGATTTTGGTGCTCTCAAGAAAAAGGATTGACACGATTTTACCTTTTCAGAATGACCAAAGTGGACGGCTCTATGTGCATATGCTGCGATGCATTCGACGATGTCTAACACACCTTCTTCACCTGCGTGCATTGGACCCAGAGGAGGAGCGAAGTGGAGGACCAACTCGGGACAATTACATCGGACAACATCGTGTAGCGAATGCTGCAGTATCAGTCATCGTGGGATATGGTGTCTGCGTATGTCGAGAGTCTCTTGCGCGCTAAGAAAAAGAATATGGAACTCCGTGAAAAGTCGTAGTTTTTAGCCGTCCGAATTAACTGTAATATCTGTTGCATAATTTGACATAGGCGATTGCCTCGAAAAGAATTGATGACGTGCCCTGAGAAGGCAAAGACACAGCTGTACCTTGAAGTAATGTAAAAATGGTCCCATGGCGCCAAGACGCGAGGTTGGTGGTTTTTAATGGGTGAGAGTCCCATGTCATTATGCGAAGCGTACTGTCAACATGAAGCCGATTGATACTCTAGACCTCGATGAGATATTGCGAAAAAAGGACTTCCTCGACCAGTGATCAAATTAGAACTTGATGTGTGCGTTAGGCATTCTGCTCTACCATAAAAAATTATTATTATTACAACATTGCAATCAAGCACTAAAAATACATGCCTGAATACAAGAAAGGGCACGTATTTTTCTCGAAACAAGGGACGTCTTTGTGTTCTTTTTGATGTCATTATAATTGTCGATAGCGTGTCAATCGCTCGCTAATTATAAGTTCTTATTTGCTTAATTTAATGATTCATTTGCGAGAAGGTTTAACTTTAGAGTTACCTAGTGGATTATTTTACATAATTCCATTTATAATTGCTTGTGGATTAGTGTGCTCTACGGTTTTCTTGTTCTTAATCTTGCCTATTTCAAATCGTGAGACAATGTCGCTCTATGGTCTTTCGAATCGGCCTGTCCAAGAACGTGAGGATATATACTTCAGTATTGTGACAGCTACTGGCCAGACAGGTTTGTTTCGGATTGAAGTCGTGTTGATTGATAAACACAACTTAACAACTTTTTTTTCTAATTTGTATTATACATGATTATTTTTCGGTTTAATTCTCTTTGTTTTGATTTTAGGTGATGCATCACAATATGCAACGGAATTTTTGCATTGCTAACTGTATTATACCATATTAACCAATTATATATAACAATAATATGCTCATATGTTCTTAAGCAATAAATTTATATTTTTTTAAATTACTCTGCATAAATATATTTTTTTTATTATTAGCTATAAACATGAAACTACAATGGCAAAAGTTCATTAAAAATTATAAATAAATCATCATCCCCGTAAAAAAAATTATAAGATAACAATTAGGCACTTGTAACCTCCAAATAACCGGCAAATATAAGGCAAGGAAAATATATTTATAGAAGGAGCCAACTAGTTGTGTTGCTTTGGCCAATGATCGCCAGTCTGTTTGAACAATACACCAATCAGAAGGCATTCGGGATAGAAAACAGCAGGTAATAGTATACGTTGTTTTGCTGGTTATATTCCAGCCAATTTACCTTTTATTTGCCTTATTGCTGCCCCATTATTTTTTTCCATGAAGATACTTGATATTCAGATTTAATACTTGAAGTGATTCATTATTTACTTAAAGAAAGAAAATTAAGTAGTTAATTATATATTTTCAATATTAAACTAAAAATATTGAAAACAAAATGTAAAAAAATATCTTTATGGAACACTAAAAAAGTGTTTTCGAAAATGTTTTGCATTTTCAGCTATTCTTGGTAGACCCTCGAGGCTTACGAAAAAGTATTACTTTCTTCTTTGCAAGTTACGCCTTTTTCTAGAAGAATATGTAAAAAAACTTTCCCTCGCAATGCAGTCTCTACCATATGCTTAGAGTTGCAGAAGGAAATAGTGTCAAATGGGAATAGTCGCAATCGATTTTCATATGTATTGAAGTAATGATAAAAAGTATTGTCACAAATTCCCATTTTTCTTGAAATAGCGCGTGTTGATTTGATTTAAGAAGAATCAATAATCACAAGTTAACCGTAAAAAGAGAATTAAAAAGTTCTCACATCTTTCAACATTCTAACTTTGCCATCAATCATAACAAGTACAAAGAACCGTTATCTGATGATTAGGAAGTTCAATAGTTTTTGAAGGAAGTTTTAAGTGGCGTAATTAAACGACATTCGGAAGAAGGATTAAAGTTTAATTTTTCTTTCGAAACCCGTGATAAAATAATTTTGTTCTGGGCTATTTTAAGCTTGGTGATTCTGATTCATGTTAAACAAAAGTAAATCGTGTTAAGTAAAAAAGTTAATCAAAGTACAAAAATGAATTGAAATAAAAGAGAAAAAGTAGACGTGGTTGGCCGCAAGTCGAAGGTTTCACCGTAAATTGGAACATTATTGAACACAAAAGTTCGAAGTAACAACCTGGTGAAACAAGTCTGTCTTCTTTTTACCGACTTAAATCCCTGAAAACCGCCACGACTTTTAGTTCGTACAGTCAGCAGGGTGTCTCACTCTTTCGCGTCCTGTCTTGTCGCGTGATGTCGATGTTTCAACGCGAGAAGCATAGCCGGGTGTGTACTACTTGCCGGAGGGAATATTGGGATTCGGGCGTAAATTAGAAAAAAGTGGAGTTTCACAGAAACTTTCGGAAATGTGCTTCTGTACGCTGGTATTGCTTCCAATTTACGTTCTCGAATACTCTTACTATTTGCGCGTGTACATGCATACTTCGTTCAAATACACCAATAGAGAGAGTTACGCTTTTGATATCAATTCACTCTTGTACGAAAGCTTAACACCTTACGAGACACTTTTTTTTTCTTTTCTCTAGTTATTCGGGTATTAAATTTTGTAAGTGCGTGAAGTATTTATGTATGAAAAGTTACTATCTTGGTATTTTATTCTATGTTTGAATGTCAATGACCTCGTGAAACTAATGTATTTATTAAAATTTTAAAAACATTTTCAACTGTAACATTGTTAATGTTAAAATGAGAAATGAAATCTTAACACATAGAAATCAGGTCTGACTGTATAGAAATGTATTATATGAAAATCCTAAATGAAATTAAATAAATGAGAAACGAAAGAAATTTAATGAAATAAATACATTAATTGCAAATGATAGAACATTATTTTTCAAACTTTAATATTCTAAATACAAAATAAATTTACAAATTCTTAAATGAAGAAACCATAATTTAATAAAATCACAATAATCACAACCTAATTTGCTCTATAATAGCTTGAAGTTTGTAAAGTCTGAAGATACAATTCAAAAAAATTATAATAACTTTGTCTTGATTTCAAAGGAGTAACAGGCTATTACTTTAATGGGATTTTTTATTTCGATGGAGCTTGATAAGTTTTTTGACATTAATATATTATGTGTAATATTTTCTTATATGTTATTAAGTATAAGTATGATAAATTAGTATTTTTCAAAAGACTTCGGAATGAAGGTTGATCTTATTTTAGAAGTTAAGTGAATGTCCTAAAAAGTTCCGTCAAGATCACCTAAACCTTCTTAAAACGAAGACATTTTCTTGAACCATTGATGTGGCAGATTGCCTGAAGCGGAGATAGTCTTTCAGCTATTTTCTTTGTCCACAACGAAAAAAGCAAAGTTCCAAAAGCAAATAACATACTTTGAATACATTAATCAACTTTAACACCTTCTTTAAACGAATAAAATACTTTTTCTCTGGTGTTTCTATTTAACTTGTTTTATAGACATTTTAAAGCAATTACTATAATTATATATAATTTTTCGATTTTGTATAAAATTTTGTTAAAATGATGATGTATTAATAATAGTCAATTATATAATAATAAAAAAATAAGGAATTGTCACGGTCTTAACTTAGTTAGATTGGATCATGAGATACGTTGTGTAGAATGCTTTTGAGTATCATTATTTAAAGTTCCAACAACTAGTTGTAGACAAACTTCGTTGAATTCAACCGTTACTTTGGTAGAAACTGTAAAATCGTGCTTAAATTGTTATATTTATGATCGTGACCTTGTTTAAAGTCCTAATTTTACCTTATTACAGAATCTTGCCAGAATGTCTAGCTTTAGTAAATCATATTAAAGGTTAATCACACAGCTGATTTGATACACCTGAATTTTGCAAAACTTGGATTTTTATTTTCTAAGGCTCGTTGATCATATATTTATTCTTTTATTAATTATTTATTCATTTTATTATTAACCTGAGTATTGCAAAAACATTTGTTACTATAAAATTGAATTTATATTTCGAATTTTAATCTTTATATATTTTTATCTTCACGAACATTTTTTAAAATTAATTATTCCGATTATTTGTCAAGGGTTAAGTTATTTGAAATTCTCTGATAAATTAATTACCTTGGAAACTGCAGAGAAGTTTAAGGACTCATCAAGAATTTACTTTTAAAGAGAGCGTTTGAAATTTTGAAATGATAATTGGCTTTTTAACTATTGTATAAATTTCATTAAATATTCACTAAAATAAATAGGAGAATAGATTAAAACTATTCAAGTGATGGATAATAATTTGTCATTACCATTTATATAAACATAACATAAAGTGTACAGAATTTTTGGGATAAAGATTTAAAACATTTACATATATTGGTATTAGCCGATACATGCAGTTGTTTTCTGCACATACTTCATGAGTTATACATAATATTTAATTTTTTAAAAGTCAAATTTTATGTTATTATTAATGACATAGTTATCTTTAACGGATAAAAAATTAAATTAAATATTAAATAGTCAGTGTGGTTTTTGTTCCTGATGAAAGCTATTGGCAATTTCTTTATTTTGAATCA
>JABFQD010003826.1:0-12607 GCA_022817045.1 Psix sp. ZL-2020 | reverse complement strand
CACAATGTTGATTCATATAGTGATTCGATTAAGAATTTTTCATTTGACGTAATTATATCAATTTTTAATTTAATTTTGTAACAATTTTATTTTTATAGATTTGAAAAATAATTATAACTTCAAACAACATTCATTTTTTATATTGATCATATCATTGAAAATTCTAAATTATTGAATAAATTTTTGTTTAAAAAATACTTTTCAGAATTTAAATAAACTCTTGAAACATTGCATTGTGCTTCATCATGAAACACATTCTGTTATCACAATTATGAAAACAATCTACGATAGAACTACATTGTGGTATATATCGGTACTATTATTATCGCACTAAATGAATCAGGTCGGCAGAATATTTTTTCATTGTCTAGATGATATCTCTAATAACTAAAAAAGGCAGATAAGCTACAAGATATATTTACGTATTGTAGAACGTCTTGATCGTAAAAAAAATTGGTTGATAAAATCGAGTTTAAATTTAATCACAATGTATATGATATGTCTTTGATTGTACTAGTTCAATCACATAGAACATAAAAATTCAATTGTAATTCAATTCATAGTTAAAATCGCAATATTGAAATATAAAAGTCAAACGATGTTTCAATTAATTTTATGAATATTTCGAAAAGTATATTAAAGAATGATTACAAATCATTTTACAAAATGTATATAATAATATAAATATAAGCAGAACATGAATAAAATTAATGAATTTAGAAATTCATTACTAAAATCACACAATATTAGACCACTGTAGCATTGTATGCACCACACAAACCTCTCTAGAACCGAATTTGTCGCCTGTTATCAAACAAATTCGGATCTACAGGGTAGATGTAGAGCATTAACTGGGCCTTTTGTAGATTAACTTTCATTTCGCAATGCTTGACCTCTTCTTCGATTTTGAACAGTCACATTGCGAACGATATATCAGGCCCAGTGATATAATATGCAAAAATATTTTAGTTGTATAATAGCGAGAAACCTGAAACAAAATTAGAATTTAGTATACAAAAGTAAATGAAAAAAGATAGTCATACTCATAAGATAATGCAAAAAATCGAAACACAAAATTCGATATAAAGAAAATGATATCTTTGGATTACAAATTAAGTGTAAAATAGTTAAATTTACCGTTTGATATACAAACCATTGGAATTCCGAAAATTATTTTATGTGATAGTCAGTTTATTCTATTGCAGTAGCACTGATTGTATTACACCTGCATAATCAATACTGATTGATACGGTTATACCAGTGATGGACAAACCGCCTTGGCGTTAACGGGCCGAGGATGACACAGCCGATTGTATCAAGGACGTACTTTCTTCTTGTTGTTAGCGGTATAACTTCTTACGAGTTTATTCGAGCGTGGCGCCATCGGTTACTTGGTCACTTCTCTCCTTTGGTGTAGCTTTGGTCAATCTGCAAATCACCATTTTAGTATTAGTATAAGAATTGAATTTTTCTTGTTCTGTGGCTTTAACTTAAATTCTTTAGAATATTTCTCAAAACTAGAAATACACACATTAGATTGCATTAATTTTATTTTAAAAACAATAAATCTGATAAATTTTATTAAAATTTTGCTATTTTATGCGAATCTAAGTTTTTCATTAGCTTAGACCAATTCACTTACACTTATAAATTTTTTTTTATCTGTAATATAAATATATTATAAATAAATAATTGAAAAGATAGATTTTTATATCTAATTTATATGAATTATAAAGTCTTTATTTTAGTACAGTGTACAATTTATTGACCTGTTTGTATAAAAAAAAACATTTTCTACTATGAATGCAAATAACTGATATTGCGATGATAATGCAATAATATTTCATGAATATATTCATAGCTTAAGTTAATTTACTTTTATTGTATTAACTAATTAAAAATTGTTATTGATATTTTTAATACATGTGTGTAATATCAAAATATGAAAATTGTATAGATTTTTCATTAAAAACCATATAATATTTTTTCTTAAAAATGAGAATTATTATTATGGGTAAAAGCATATTTTTTATACATAAAAACAATAATAGACATTAATAGGTTTTTGAAAGTAAAAAATTATTTACATTACACTATAGTATTAGTTTTTATGCCAATAATTTCTATCACTAATGTCTTATATAAATTATCTCTTTTATATTAAGAAAATATATTTATCACTTATAGCTATTATCATTCTATCTTAAAAAATGTTACAAAACAAAGAAGACCATTAGAAGTAACTTTCTAGATTTTATCTACAATAATCTAAAATTTCTTTATTATATTCTTTTTTCATAATTTATTTATTAAAAAATTTGTTTACTAAATAAAACATATATTGTAATATGAATAACACAAAAATATTAGAAAATTTGTCTTACTTAAATTTGATTTTTCATCGTTTTTGTTTATCAAGAATTAATTGTTTTATTAAGGATTTACGAACACAAAAATATTTTTTGAATAATACTTTAAAAATTAAATATTTCAGACTTGAAAAACAATATAGATGCAATTATGATTTACTTTCATTATCAAGCACATATTTTTAGCAGCAATAAAATATATTGATATAGTAGTGTATTTTGCATTAATCATAATAACCTGGGTAACATGAAATTTCTACATTACCGACAATGAAAATAGTTTAAAACTCCTATTACAGTATGTATTTTATTTTATTATAGAAATACTAGAAATAGTAGTATATAAATATTATTTTCGAATTTGTATTTGAGTTGGATTCATTAATTTCTTTCCAATTTAGAAAAAATTCATTCTCATCATTTATTCAAAGTATCATTTTGTTTTTGGAGTCTCGTTATTTCATGATTTGCATGAAATAACGTTGAAATGGTAAGTTAGTTTCAAGAATTTCATTTCACTCTCATTCTAAGAAACGTCGTTATAGACAGCAGTTAACTTGGAACCTAATTGAATTAACTCACTAATTTATTGGTGTAAGTACGAGTTTACACACATAATTTTCTAATCTATGCTGAAAATTTTACACATATGTTACTCCAACATGAGAAAATTTACTCACGATAGTCTTATTAAAATACTTAATAAAAGATAAATTTTACAGTTTACTTGAAAAGCTACTTCAGCATATTATCCTAATTTATTCATTCACTTTATGGTGTTTAATTAAAATCAGAATTTATATATTTGACTAAAAAAATTCACCTGTAAAACATACCATATATTTTTAAATTTAATTTAAAATTTTATTAAGCAGCTGATATTCAAAAAATATATTTCATTGAATTGCATACATTTAATTTAATTTGTTAATTTTGTTTAGTTTTCTAATTTCATTTATATTGTTTTTATAATTTGCATAACATATTTTTCAATTTCATGGATTAATAAAAACATTCTTTGATAAAAATATTCTCAATAAGATTAAAATATTAGATAATTATTTTCATTCTCTTAAAGTATAAAAAAGTTTATAAGAAACACTTCCTATAAATGCATCTCATGACAAAACATAATAAATCTTCTATGCAAATGAACATATTTCAGTTTCTTGTATCGATTATAAAAAATATCATATCAAACATTCCAGTAAGACCTAGTATATACAACTGCATTATTCCATCTTATTCAACGATAAAATCACGAAAGAAAGAATAAGAAGCTAAAAAAGACACAAGTAATCTACAAATCAATAATTCAAAACCTTGTAACATACTCTGAAAAGTACTCTACACTTCATTTCCTTTTTAACTCACATTGAACGAAATTAATTACACTTCAGTGTAATTCTACAAAATATAGGCAATTTTCCATTACATTTACTCCCATAAAACGACATGACGTCGCATCCAATTTGATTACTCCCACCAGCTTCCGATTTGCCCTCAACAATATCAACACTCAACCCTCCTGTAGAGCAACAATATTTGCCAGAAGCTGATTCAAGTTTCATCAACAATCTTCTGCTCTTAATCTCTGCTTGTCTCGAATGTTAATCCCATTAAAAACAGCTCCATCCAAACAAACACTTCTAATCTCTCCTCCTAAAATTGCTCAGACGTGACAAAAAAGGGACGAATATAAAGTCATCATTGTGCCACCTAATCAGCTCAAAAGAAGAATCGAACTCTTCGAACCAATAATCCGGTGTCAAAATACCGAAACGCCAGCTAATCGACAAATTTGCATACGCGTCGCTGCCTCGGCAAAGGATTTACTCGGACGCCATCCTAATCCATCATAGGCCCGTTCAAATCCGATGACAGGGCTGTCAAAACAGCCGATGACGCTCATACTTACTTATTTCCATGGCGATAATTCGATCCCTCGGGACGAGTCGGGGCTGCTGACTGGTGGCCCCAAGCTCGGAGGGTGTGCGTCTCGAGTTTTGCAGGCCAAGGCTTCGCTATCGACCCAACGGCGTCCGCCCAAAGACGACGCCATTGTCAATGTGCGTTCTAACACACTCGCAAATCCATACACACACGAGTCACCTCATATTTATCAAGGACGAGTCGCGTGGTGTCGTTTTAGCTCGCAGTTTTTGTCCCCTTAAGGAGCCCCAAACAACCTGAAAGACAAGTTATTTCGGTCAAAATACAGAATTATTATTTTAGCAAACAGTTCATTTGAATTGTATTTATGTTGTATTAATATACCTGTCAATTTGTATTTATAACTTTGCAACTTAAACAAATTTATTTTGTAACTTAAAATCAAGGAATGTTAAAAAGAATGCTTTGGAATTATGATTGCAGACTGAAATTTGAGTTAATGAATGAAATGGTGGAAATATGATTCAGCTGTTCATCATGAATGTAGTTGTTAAAGTGCGAACGTGTAATAGTATCGCTTTACAACTGAACTTACCCGGTGCATAAAGAGCGATGATATTAATTTGCTCGGCGTGAAGCGACGACCTATGCCGGCCGATATTTCGGTGAAGAATACATCGCTCTCCCCCTGACACAAAAAGGCTCCACTCTCGAATGAGACACGACCGAGCCAACGAGTAAACCAATAAATGAGCCAACCATCTGCTTACCAGCCGGCACTTTTCCCTTCCTCCGATCGCAATATATCCCTCTTTTCATTTTATAATCTTCTGAAATAAAAATCGGTTACTGACACTGTCACTAGTTTGATGACGCTTTAGGATAGTTAAATGTGATTTTTTTTATACAAGAAGATATAGGGGATTAGATAGAAAAATAAAAATTATTTTCAATGGATATGTTTTTGGCTTTTTTACGACACAAATTTCAACTTTTGGGTCAAATGAAGTTTTCTGGGTTTTTGTTTGATTTTCTATTGCTTAGAGGAAATTCGGAGAAAGAGAAGTTCGTTGATTTTAATGCGGAGAATCGAATGAATCGGACTAATAACTGTTCGGATTCGTAATTTATTGCTCGAGTTTTCGGAAATATTATAATGTCGGGGATCATCGAGATATGTTCCAAGAGGTTTCAACGGATCCGTTTAAGAAGCTTCCTCTTATTGAATTGAAATGTCTGTGCAGTATTGATTTTTCATAATTATACAAATTCTTTGATTTTAATAATATAAATGATGAAAGAATAATGCTTTCTTTCGCTTGAAAAATGATAAATTATTTTCAAAGATAATATAATTTTTGCATAAGTTTAATTCAATAATTCACTTTATTTTAATCAAATGAATGAATAGTTTGATAAAATAAAAAATATCACTAAAAGATGTACAACTTTAAAAGAAATAATACCGGCATATTCTTTTTCTTATTCATAATATCATGTTAACCCTTTTTCTGTATGATTTGATAATATATAGTGCTAATTAATTTTTAACTAAAAACATTTGTGAATTAAAATTGCTTACATATATTATACAAATTCCTTTATTAGTCATTTTTTTATTAGTCATATTAGTCATATTATGATATATTAATATATTTTTATTTTATATATTTCATTCATATAATAACTCTTATATAAATTCCTTAATTTTATAAAAATGATAACATAATAGTAATCTTAAATATGAATATTGTTTTTACTGTTCGAATAATAAAATTCCTAATTTAATTTTCTGTATTAACTTTTAATTATCACTTAGTTCCTTTAATTCTTTCTTCATATCAAATTATTTCATATTATATCAAAAAAGAAATTAGCGATAAAAATACTTTGAATTTAGAAAAGAAAATTTTTAAATTGAACTATTTTTATAATAAAAGTTTTAACCGATCCCACAAAAATATTTTTATGATGTCTACGGTTTTTATTAAACGTACGCTTTTGAAATAGAAATTAGATCGATTTCACTTAAATTAAATGGAACTTTTATTTAGGGTTGTTATAGTTTATATTTTAAATTTCTTGTGTAAACGTTTTTAACTGATACTTATTATAAGAAAGATATCAGCTGACTATTTCAATATTGCATCGCCTCACAATATAGCTCGAGAGAATAAAAAAAGAACATGGTTCAATTAATGGAGAATACTTTTATCATGTTACACAGACTTTTTATCGAACAGAAGATGTAAAGAGTGTAGTTACTTCAAAACTACTTTTGAAATGATTATCTTTTACGTCTTAATTTAACTATGAGCATTTTTAACGATCACCACTAATGAGAAAAAACCTATACTTTTTTATTCTAAAAATTTTTTATAAAAAAACATTTATCAGAAAACAAATAGAACAAAAACAAACAAATGAACGGATGAAACAAAATATTATAATTTATTCAAAAACTTATAAATATTTCAAAAATTGGTATGTTTATATATCGCAATAAAATAGAAAGAAAACAAAAAAACATACATTATTCTTGTTTGCAAAACTCGATCTGTGTCAAAATCAAACCAAGATTTTAATACCGTCACGATAATTTTTTATTTTTTCAAAAGATAGGTTCGACAAATTTGCGAATCACCGTTAATAAACGGTTTCTTGAACGTTTGAAAAGTTGACAAACTTTTGTTTCCTGCTGGCAGACAATACCAAACTGTGACTGTATTCGATTCGTTCAAGGTCGGGTGCTCGACTCGGGGATCGCCATTGTGTAGACACAGTTAACTACAGGCCCTGTTACCTGCTCGTAAATGCCCAACGAAAATCTCTCGGTTCTCGATTGGCTGGACGATGAGCACGCCAAATAGCTCAATATCGAGAAGAAGTGACGCACAAAAAGTCGGCGCTGTTAATCAAATGAATCGGAGCGAGGAAGTGCAAGATCATCAAGGCAAAAAGTGAGTTTTGAAGAGACAAAGTTTGTACAAACGGATGCACCGAAGATTGCATAAGCGGGTGTCAACGAACCGCCGAACAACGTCTGGAACAGGCGGTAAAAACTAACGACCCTTGTCGCTTATCTCGGCCACAAGATGCGCGCCTGATGACGTCATTTCTTGCGGAAACGCATTAATTTATACGGCGCAATAAAAACGTGCGTCGAGTGGCGGCGACCGCGCATGCGCGCTTAAATTATACCCCGCGAGGAAATTAGCGAGCGACGTCGAACACATTAAGCGGGCGATTTTTCGCGCGCTTTGCGGTCGCCCTGTCTCCGTGCAATAATTACGAATTATGGTGAACGACATTTGCGCAATTGGTACTAAGCACGATTTATGCGCACTGAATATGGCGAAGCCACACATTACGCCACCTAATGCGTTTAAACTTTTGGACCCGCGCAACTTTGTATCTATATTACTTTTATCTACAAACGTACATGGCGCGCCCGCAAATGTCCCGCTAATAATTTATTCTAGATACGATCGGAAGAGCCGCAGAAATTTCGCCGTCTATTCATTACGAAAATGCAAACTACATGCCGGGTTTCGGACGGCAAACTTTGATTAAAACAAACCCAAAAGAGAAACAAGTAGAAGTTCTTGCTATGATTTTAATGGAAATGATTTGTAAAAAGATTGCGGCGGTTTTGGAAGAATGGAAATTTAAGGTTAGGGATGAAGGATGTCGAAAATTTGAATTGAACAAAGTGAGGAAAATTCTCATTTGGACGAAATGAATTCCGCGGATGGAAAATAAAGAAACAGAATAATCATTTCAGTAATATGAATTTAATTGATTTCAGTGAAATAAGAATTTTTAAATTTTTACGAATTAAAAAATTGTGATTTTTAGTTGTACCAATATTGGGATGTATATATTAAAAGAACATTTTTACTGACAAATGTAAATGCTGGCAGAAAATAAATAAAAATAGTAAAGAAGAAATAAGAAATAATATTAAAATATTTACAGAAAGAGACAGTTTATTTTTTATAAACGAAAAATTAAATAAAAATACAGTATATAAATGTAAATTTTACTGAAAATAAATAAAACTATAATAAAAAATATTCAAATACCAAGCCAAATAACGTTTTACAAAATGTAAAGTAATCACATGTAATAAATATCTTCAAAATCAAATGAGCTAGAAAAGAAATAAAAGTAGCAATGGCGTCATTGACAAAATTCAGCTTTTTTATCTGAAGAAATAATGGTAGCACAAATGGTTCGAATAAATTTTACATTTAAAAAATGGATTGTAAAAGTGACTACATGTGAAGTCGTTCTGGATACCTACAGTCGTAAATGTGAATACCTGAGGTTTGTTATTGTATGTAAACGGAGAAGTACAATGTATGTCTTGGGTCGTAATTTAAGGTAATCAATAAATGTAAGGTTAAATCGTAGAATGAAGATGTATTTGATACTTTTACGATGATGAAATTCACTTGTAAATTTATAATAAATTATTAATAATTAGATAATATTAAATTATATTTAATTTGATTAAATAATAACTCAAAGTCTAAATTTCATATAAATTTCCAAAAAGCGGATACTACGTGCGTGGTTTTACTGCTCAAGTCACAAAATTAAATATTGATTAAATAACCCTTAAGTCGTATAACTCAAGTCATAGATTTTATAATCCATTTTTCTCAGCAATGCAGTTTTTTCTATATTTCTAGAAATTGCGTATGATAATATGCGAATATAAAAAAATGTAAACGGGAACAAAAAATAAAACACCAATTGTAGCAGAGTATTGCCGAAGTCAAATACGTAACAAAATACAACCAACGAAGCATAAACGAATATGACCGAAATATACCGAAGTCGAGTAGAAGAACCAAGTATATAACAGAGGGCTATTACGGAAACAAATGAACAACAAAACCTAATAATCAAAGCAAAACTGAACACAGCCGAATTTTACTGCAGCATAATAAAATATTCACGAAAATCAACTTCTATTAAATGCATTATTCTGAAAATAATGTGGATTAAAAAATTCTTAAACAAGCAATTCTCAAAATTCATTATTATTATTATTATTATTGTTTTGAATGGAAGCAATTTGAACTCATTACATTCGTGTTAAGGTTGCCACTTGTATATAATGAATGAAACATATCATATATGAGACGGATGCGCGTGGGTTAAAAAAATTATTTCTTTCTAACACAAATATTCCATGGGCTATTCATCGGGCAACCAAAATTGATTGCTCGTAAGAACGAAGAAAAACCCATTTCTGAAAATTGACATGAGAAAATGCCATGATTCCGTAATATACAAAATTTTGTACACTTTTCTGCATATATCTCCGCTGATACGCAATCTGGAGTATTCAGCGGAAGAATTGCTTTCGCATCTCTAAACTGCTCATAAATATCTAAGAGTGTCGATTATTAAATTTTTACGCTCATAACTTTCTCGCCTGCGTCTGCGCACATTCCATAACGATCTCGGTTCCGAAACTGGGATGTTTGAATGGAAGATTTTACGACGGTCTTTGAGTGCTCTATAACATGAACATTTTCTTTCAACCGACGTGATGTTTACGAAGAAAGAGTGTAAAATTCATAGATAAACAAGCTTCGGATTCCTTTCATGACCTTGAGAGATCGCCGATGTTTTGCGATCGATGGCCAGATGACTGACTAAACAATTATTAACTCAATTATTTGATCGAAGATCAATAGTCTGATATAGAGTCTATAATATAGAACCCATACAATTTTGCAAGCAAAACAAGGCTCGCGGTACGAGCGGTCGATTAATCAAAGTATGGTTACGTTCAAAACAAATTGCGAGTTAACCGACAGTCATACTATGACCAAATTTTTATCGCTGCAAGAATCTACATTAATTAATAGCTACTTCATGGCATCACTGTCCGCCTTCTGTTCGATCGTATGTAGGTGTTACATCATTTGTTTCTATCACTTTCCGCTAATCGACGCTTAAACGATATTGCGCAAGCCTGGTTATTATCAACCCTCGCGAGATAACATTCAAAAAACATAATAAAAAGTAACGAACATATTCATTCAATTTTATAGCTTTTTCATTAGAAAGTCGTTGCGTAATGTTTACAAACACTTTTATTCTCTATAAATGTTTGTTTTTGTTTTGAAAATCATTGTTTGGTGTTTATTTATTTGTTTATTTTTAAAGGACATTATTAAAAGGTCATTGTGATGGATATTTAATTATTATTTTACAATATACTTGTTAAATATTTTTAAAACTACATTAAATCAAATTAGAGTTGTGTTTGTTAAAAAGAGAGGGCGCTGAACAAATTTGTTACCATAATGGTTCTAGTGTTAATGACGCAAATTGAATACAAGAATGCTGAGTATAGATTGATGATAAATTTAGCAAAGATATTATTTATTTTGAATACATTTTGAAAATTTATACAAAGAATGTTTATGTATGAAATATTAAGCGAAAATATTTATAAATAGTTTTATCAACGTATTGTTTTCGTTTTTGAAAGTCATTACTTAGTTTTAACTAATATTCCTAGATAATTTTAAAAATTATTTTGAAACGGTCATTGTTATAGTTATAAAATTGTTTAATGCATATTTAATATAAAAATGATTTTATTGATCGAATTGGTAATTTTAATTCAACTTAAACAGTTTATTCAAAATGTATGCATATATGAAATGCGAAAACAAGATGAAGGTTCGGTATGGCGTAGATACAAATATGATAATAATAGGCAGTTTAACAGGCAGGTTTAGGGCTTTGCAGGTCGGACATGAAATTCGGGCGGATCGAGACCTTGACTAGATTCCTAGCTGGATTGTTTGAATATGTAACAGAATATTCGTAAAACACATTCTCGTCCTGAGATTTTTTGCGCGAATCAGATCTGCGTTTCACGGAACAGGAAGTCCTGTCGAATAATGATCGTTTCGTGATATTCTGTAAATCATGCCTTCCCTCCATTTTCGGGTAGAATTGATGCGAGTATTTTGAAAGATGATACATGTTATAACAGCAATGTAATTACTCGTCGGCGAATTCAAATGACAATTTCCGCGCGCGAAATTCAATACAAAATACATTATTTATGAACAACGCTGAGCTCAACGGCGCAAATTTATAACACAAGTATTATGTTGTAGGAATTCATTGAGCCAAACGCATGCTCACAAATGCTCCGCCGTTCCCCTCGCATACGCAAGAACTAGCCCCGAATATCAACCCCTGCGTAATAATGAAATCGAGCGGCCATTTCGAATTTCGCTCGTCGTCCCTCTGAAATATGGTTTCAATCTAAAGTTACAGTTTTAATTCGCCATTTTGAATTTCAAATTAGCATTACAAAAAGTGCGTCTTAAAAACGAATACTTGGTTTAATAAATCATTGCGTATATACATACAACTTTGTCGTTAGTTTCCAAATTGACGAATTAAAAAGATTAAAATTAGATGACATCTTTTGCTCTAGTTTCTAATTTACGATTTTGGAAATTATGTGCGGGACACCACTCTAAGGTGTTATGAATTCGGTTTAATAAACTGACGTCATAAAATAAGTGCATCAGTTGAATTGTAATGGAAGTCATATTCTATAATGAGTAATTAAAATTTTTAACTATAATCCAAACAGAAGTTCCAAGCGTGTCGCGCAAAATCGATCGGCGTCTATCAAAAAAACCTTGGTAGCAGCGCCACCATCCGTACAATTTGTCAGTGCAAACAATCATTCATACAAAAAATGCGTATCAGTAACAAGTAAGCGTCTATGAAATTTAAATTGATATTTTATTATTCAGCTAACTGTAAATTTAAATTTTATAAACGTTTATATTTTATGAATCATTTTTATGTTTTAATGTTTTTTATTTAAAAAACAATAATTTTTCAACAATTTTGATGTATTTCTAACCAAATTTGAATTGAAGATTTCTCAAAAGTGAAAATATTAATTTCAAAAATAGTTTTTCTGTATTGTTCTTTTTGAGAAAAATCTTTAGCGAGTTTTAATAATTAGGTTTTATTATAGAAAAATCAGATTTTATTAGATTATTATTATTATCATTGGGTATTATTAAAAAAAACTTTTATAAAAGTTTAAACATAGTCTGTGTTGTATCAACAATTAACAACAAAATTGGATATGTAGAGAGAAAAAGTTAATAATTTCGATATTCTCTTTAATCAAAATAATTTTAAATATTTAGTATTGTTGAATAGTTGTATGCAAATTAACACCTACATTTCTTATATATTATTAAAAATCTTATATATTATTAAAACTAAGAAACTGTGAATAATAAGAATTTAATTTATAAAAAATTTAATTTTTT